>WBMZ01003532.1:0-120000 GCA_013400975.1 Atrichornis clamosus | reverse complement strand
ATTTGTTTGCAAACAATTTTTTTAAAAAACAAACATGCTTCTAAATTTACACCAGGACAAATAATATAGCATAAAAGTTATATATATCTGATGCTAAATCTTTCACTACAAACAGAAGAAGCAGTTTTTGAGCATCAGTGCATGCAATAAACATCAAGTTTATTCTACCAGGAATTTTCACAATTTGCTCTTATGCCACTGAATAAGGCAACTTTGCATTATACACCTCACACATTGTTTTTTGTTTTTGTTTGCCGTGCAAATGGCTGCAGTTTCATTAGACTAAAACGCATTTACCAACATACCTCATGTCCCACCTCAGGATCTGGAAACACTCTGTGCTAGTGATCGATGGAATTTGGGGGAAGAAGCAGAACTGCAGAGCTGTGCAAAGAGGTCAGCAATGTCCACAGCAGCCCTTTCACAGCATTCTATTCCCTTCCAAAACACAGGGAGACCCTTTTGTGGGAACAGGGACAACCTATGGCATGTTAATTACTCTGGGAATCCTGTAATCTAGTGGATGCTATAGGGCCATATCAGTGGCCAATGAATCACATACACTTGCAGTTTCCACACACAACACTCACAGAGATTTCCACTTCCCCTTTCACTTCAGTGAAGACAGGTACCTGCCACAGATTCTCCAATAAGCAACTAATATGACCTTGTAAGGAGGCCTCCAACATAAAATAGGATTATAGAAGATAGAAATATATTCCTCTCTAAGAAACAGGAGACAGAATTGTACCAGGAGATTCCCATCAAATCACTGAAGGTGTCACTCCATATTTCCTGCAAAAACAACTGGACTTGACAGGACCAACATTGGTTGAGTAGAGTTAAACTTAGTTTAAGGTAGTCCCTCAATCCTCAGTGGACAGAGGCACAGACCTCCACCAAGAATTTGGATGTGTCTGGGTACACCACATGACAATACAGCAAAAGAAAGGGTGTGGCCAATGTATTGCTTCTGTCTCAAAACCAAATTTCAACAAAAGATTAAGTTCTTCAGTGCAGGCAGGGACCACCCAAAATACTCCCTAGAGACTGACAAATTTCCCCCGGGCCCATTGTGAAGTCCTCAGCCGAGAAAGCACCACACTGCCTATCTCGCCTGAATAGGGTGGGAAATACACTTTGCCCTCTTCTTCCCCCAGTGCACCGTACGAGGCAGGCCAGAATTTTATCCTTCCACTGTAAACTGTAATACCTGGTTTAAAATTATATTACAAGACATTAATACAAACTGAAGGTTTGGGAGGATTTTATAACCCACAAGAGATGACACTCATAGGTTATGATGTCATTCAAACCACTTGATAATATACTGTACTAGCTTGCAATATTCCAAAAGCAGCTATTAAACTAAATATAGATGAGGAACATGTTGCTACAACAACATGGAATATCATGAACAGCAGTATGCAGAAATATATGGCTGTAAACCTCATTTTTATTTATTTGTTTACTCACCTTTTTTCATGTGGAATAGAAACAACTTTCAGTCCTCTGAAGGTCCTTACACTGTGGATTGAATTTAAAACCATCTTAAAAAAATTAAAATAAAAGGCCAATCAAACACTGAGGTAACCCTAGGAAAAAAATATATTTGATGTATGTAAACTACAATATTTCTAGACAGAAATAAATCAGTCATGGCCATTTACTGTAATTCAGTTGCATTACCTTTCCTTTCGTATGAAACTTAAAAGCAATAAAAAAGGAAAATGTAAATACTAGTTCCTACACTTTTGTAAGTCACTATTATCAAAACAGAGTGCTTTAATTATATTTCAAGACTAGGGTAAGGGCTGGGTGACAAGATTTACTGGAGGTCAATGTGAGCAATAACCATTTTTCTTCCCAATGAAAAATAACACCATCAACAGGAGTTGTTAAAAACTATTACAATTGCTGAATTTAAGTGCTTCTGTAGGATACTTAATCAGAAATGTTTGGTCATTCTGGTTTGAGGTAAAATATAAAACCGTTACCAGAGCCATGACGATTATTTTGATTATTTTATATTATTATTTATTTTTAAAACCAGCCTGTTTTCAGCCCCGTATTATGAAGGGGGGAGTAGTCAAATACATCCTTTTCCTAAAGAGTGTAATGTTTTGCAGAAACAGCCAAGAAGGTTTTCCTAGAAAGAGTTTACAAAAAAGGGAAACAAAACCAAGCGATATTATTACAGTATTACAAGGAAGGATACCTACCAAACACAAGATGACTCCACTTCAGTCAGGCCTCTGACTTACTGGGTCAGCAAGATGGGGGCCCTTCAGAGCTAGATATAAAGGCCATGGTTTGAGACAGGAGGGCAAATCCCACTTTCAAGAGTGGTCTTTCCACTAGGCAAAAACCCTCATCTTTCAAATCCAGCAAAACTCCTCCTCAGCCATGAGTCACACAGGGGATTTAAGAGCAGCATTTGACCCAGAGTCTCAAACAAGAGTATTGCCCAAGAAAGACAAGAACATGGAGTATTTAGCTGTTCCCTAAATCACCAGTTTGCTTTCTTGGATTTAGTGTGGAATGGAAGAAAATCTGCCTTCTCAGCTGAATGCGGCAACCTGACATGAACTGGCCAAAGCAGGGCACTGCAATGTGTTTTTTAACAATTCAGCTAAATATTCTCTCTTATAATTAAACTTTTGAACATGTTTTAATACAAATGTAATGGATTTTTTTCTCATGAGCTGCTGTTTGAAGCCCAGTTTATAATAAATATTTATAAGGATTTTTAAATAAAATATTAATTGCTTAAAATGACCTTTTAATGTTGTGCTGTATGTCCAAGAAACATTGGGCTACATGATGTGATCTCAGTTTAGGATTCATGAACTCAGAGGCAGTAACAGCAAGTTACTGAGTAGTGCTGTGTGTAAAAAGTACAAGAGAGTGCTGTGAATAATCCCCACATTAAGAACCTTCAATATGAATTGAGTAAATGTAGTAAGTAAAGAGGTTGCACCAAGAGATAGTATTCCCCTCTCCGTAAGGCTATACAAATGAGCAATGACAGTGATCTGGATGGAGAACTGTACTTAGAGATTCCTGTTTTTACAGGTCTATAGCTTGTTCAATTAGAAGTTGGAGTTTTGGTTACAATCAGAGGAGAAAATAAACATTTAAACCCAGAGATAAGCTAAACCCCTTTGTTTTCTGTTCTGGACACTGTGTCAACATTTTTTGGGAGAAACAGAATAGTTGAAGAACAAGAGTCTGAATACAAGAGGTCCAGCAGTTACTACTGACTTCCCCCTTCAAGACTAAACTATATTTTGTCATGCCACAGAGTGCCAGGCATGTCCCAACCCCAAAGTAGCACAGTTTGAGCAGGTACTGAGGAAAACACTTGATACATTCCTTCAGAAGAAAAGGAAACTGCAAACATTATTACTAGCTTGCTTAAATGTGTATCTCATAAGTAGTGTTCTTCAAAAGCACTCACCATTTGGCTAAATCTGCTTTCTGTGTCACAAGAGCAGACAGTATTTCAAATGTAGTTATTAATTGAACCCTGTAAAATATACCTCTTTATCTAGGTAAAAGCTTCATGTGCAGACAAGCACATCATATCTCAATACCTCTAGTTTTCATCAACAAAATATTCTAGAGGCCCTCACCTTACTATTTCACCTCTGGGTTGCTCAGAAGAATTAACCCTATGTACACTGTCTGCCAAAAAGAAACCAAAACCACATTTTCACTTCTTTTGTTCCATCTTAGTTGTAAGTGTTCAGCACAGGCTGTATGCTGGGTCTGAAAGAATTATGACACACAATACTCATGACAGCTGGAGAAAAGCACCGTGTTTGGATACAAATGACAAATGTGGTAAGGTGTACAACACACCTTCAAAGGGTGCCAGTGTCAATTACCGCCAAGCCTCTCCAACAGCTTCTGACAGGACAGTGAGAAAGTACCATATTTAATCCAAGTTAGACTGGACAAAGCACTGGAGAATACACTGTACAAGGAGAAAGATCTGCGCCAGTAAGGGCAGCCATGAGATGATCTAATGCAGTAGAACTTTTCTGTCTCTGATTTTTATGATTCTCTGATGGACATGCACAAATAACATCCGAGGAACAACTGCAAGAATTTCTTTGGATTTTTCATGAAGTTAATTGCATAGAAGGGGTAAACACAAACAGAAGTAAAGGCAAAATAATTAAAAGAAATCATTTTACTGGTCCTATTTGAGAGTCAGGGGGTGGTATTTCTGGAAGTTCTTCTTCTTAAATTATAATGCCTTTAGATATAGCATTCTTGCTGGACTAAATAGGAAAGAATCACACAGAGATCACAATACTTGGGGCCATTATTTGGGGTCACACTTTTCAATCAGGCAGCAAAACCCCAATCCATCATCACGACCCATTTGCCTCTAATAAACACCTGAAACTGCCGACAAGTTGTCTCAGCAGTGTGTTGGAGTGAAAGGGCCAACCCAGAGGGGCAGCTCCGGGGGTGCTGCTCAGGGATGTGAGTCACCGTGTTGACGGCAGTGCAATGATTCATACCTTTCTAAGCTGATCATGGGTCTAAGTAGTTTGTTGAACCATTGGCTGCATATAGAGGTGTGGGATGTGCCAAAGTAAATGCCAAAGTTCATGAGATGATTTTGAGAACTTGTCCTTTCAGTCTACTTTGCTTCACAGCGTAAGCCAGTCTTTGACTCTGGTGGGCCTTGTACCTGACCTGAACATGGCCTGACAGCAGCTGAAATTTTTACAAAATATTTCTTGACATGTACTATGTTGCTGGAAAGAGTGGTGATGTATACAAACTGGCAATTAGCTTTTGGGGTAACTAGGTCAGTTAAATGCCACTTACTGAGTAATAATATTTTGCACCACATATTGCTGCCTCACATAATTATTACTAGTGACAAGAAACCACACAATTACATGTGGTCATCTGCAAACCTCAAGTAAGATCTCTGGGAGGAGGAAGCTGCTGCTAAAAGAAGTATCAATGAGCACTTGCTAAATACTTTCACTCCTTTTATGTGCATCATGTATGCTTTCTGCGGTCAAGAAATCTCTTATTTCTTTACAGTATGCAGAAAAGAGTTTGATCAGTGGCTTGTGTTTGTTGCAAGGATGTGATTAGCATACAAATAGTAGATGTTCAGAGGCATTCACATGTGATTGAAATACCCACCATCTTCTCAGTGTCACCACGACTGTAAGTACAATAAACCACCCTTCACAAACAAAACATGAATAGAGTGGAAATACATCGTTAAACTAAGACAAAAACTCAAAAGCCTGTTAAGGAACCCTTCCCAGTTACTTAGTGAAGTAAAAGAGTATTGGAATTGCCAGAACTGTTTGTGAATCTTTTTTAAATCAGAACAATAACTGACACAAAGACAAAAAAGGAAACTTAAATTTTGTGCCCTTCAGGATTCTTCATTTTTCTGTTTATGTATGAAATTTATCTTAAAGGTGATTCAACACATACAGGAATAATATTTTTAAAATCCACTAGTTCTAATCCTTAGTTCCCTGATGTTATATAAAGCTATTTTAATGTCATGATAACTTTGTCAAGTTTTAGAGAATATGCTTCAAGAACCTACCTGTTTAGAAATTTCAAACAGAAATTTCCTTTGCTATCTCCACTTGATATATATTGTCTTTATGATACTTCCCCTGAAACCCTGACTAGCTAAAGCAAACTCACTCTGACAGAAGGATTTTTGAAGCTGTTATTTTAATCTTAAGGTTTACATACCTGTCAGAGGGATGGCACGTTCATAGCCTTTACTATTGTTCATAGGCTCTTTTTTCCAAAGTCTACGCATAGGTCTCAAGGGTCTTTGCTCCTCAAGGCAAATTACCTCTGAGTGTTTAGGTTCACCTCCAGCTCCGTATTTTTTTACTTTTCATATGCCTCTTTCTTTGTGGTTTTCTTCCTCTCTTTTCCTTATTTTCAACTCCTGACCAGGACCCTTAAAGGAAAGAAGAAAGACACTTAGATACCGTGGTGATGGGTGACCTTATAAAAACACAGATAAAGAGACAGGGGGATTGTTATGTTTCCTTCACACTGTTTGACTGTGCTGCAGTTGGATGAAAACATTTGTTCTACAAATAAAAGAAAATCTTTCAAACATTACTCTTGGCCTCAGTCTTGTTCCCAGTCATACAGCTGAGGGTAGGACGTGTGTCCTCCTGGACCCTTCACCTAGTCAAGAGCTGAGGACAAACTAGTTAATGGAGAGATGTCAATATAGCTGACTGATTGACTCTTCCATACAATAGGTGATGTGGTGCAGAGATTAGGAGCTTTGGTCTAGGCAAATTATTTGGGGGTTTCAAAACTACAGCTGCACTCTTTACTCTCTCCAGACCTTGAACACAGACTTTTCTTATTGTCATTACAATCCATTTAAAAGTATTTTTAGAGCTTTAATTGGAATTCTTTTGTGACAAGAAAAGGAAGAATTTTCAGAAAAAATGGAAAAACAATAAGAATTTGTTTAAAAGACAAAAAGTTACATTTAAGTTTTACACTATGCTTAAACTATGTTTAAGATTTTATCAGTTTAAACTATGTTAAGCAAAGTTGTTTAAGTTGAACACCAACTGCAATGATACAAGTATCTTCTGATTTGAGACTCTAATGTAGCACAAAGACCTCAAAGGTTATTTAACAACCTGTGAGTCATTTCTCTCAATTCTATCAAGATGCCTTTAAAAATCCTACATATATAAATAACTTTTGTTCAAATGAAGATGATTTTTAGCAGGCAATCCTTCTCTTTCTGGTTTTAAAACCCCCTTTCAAATCAGCAAATCTGTACAAATCATTATTTTTTTCTGAGGCCAAAAGCAGGAAGCTGCAGTTCTTGGGCTTTGGGAAGCAATCCATTCACCTTGCCCACTCAGAGCCCTGGAGAGGAAGGCAGCTGACCAGCCACAGCAGGGCATCAAGAGACACAGCTTGTGACGGCCATGAGAGGCAAAAAGGATGAAGAGGAAAAAATGCTGAAAAAGAACTAGACAGAGAAGGAGTAGAAGCTGAAGTAATAGGCCAAGCCTATATTCTTGGAGAAGAATCTAGACAGTCAAATGCAGAAGAAATGCAGCAGGGCTATTCTGCAATGTCTGGAGGTAAGGGATGAGCCAAGTAACATCCCTGTGAAACACAACTAGAAATTCAGCCACAGACAGCATTGATTTTTTTTTTTTCTCCGCCCCCTATCCCCCCGGCACAGAAGAAGATATATGTGTTTAGATCAGCTCATGCCCTTATTGAGTCTTGTGCAGAGAAGGGTCTGACTCAACCATTTTTAGTGCAGTCCACAGGATTCCTGCAAGCACTCTGGGCAGATTACTGGGATAAATTAAGACCCAGCCTCTGCCCTTAAACTATAAGACAATTCACCCCCATTGTATTAGGTGGTTTAAAAAACATGTAAAAAAATGATCCAACAGACATGCAACAAATCTTTCTAACTGCTAGGTTAACACTGCATGTGATGTTTGTATGACAGATCATGACGGGAGGTGACAGACTTTCAGACCTTGGCTGAGAAGTAAGATCAGCTGGAGGTAGATGATTTCTGTCAATAGGTGAGCTTCCTGCAGCCAAAAGAGTGATGACCTGAAGTTATGGAGGGATTTTTGTTCTATTATATCTCTGTGTGCACATGTTCAGGTATTTTTTTAAATCCACAAAGTAGTAGAAATAGGCAGCAGTGTTTAAAATTGTGAATTATAAATGCCTCCAATTTGCTGGAAGAGATGAAAAAACTGATTCTGTGGAGTTTGGACGGTGGAAAAGACAACGGCCCAAGATACAATGTTCCTCCTGACCTAGCCCCGTCCTCATGTTTCATCTCATACACACTACACCGACCCCTGCCTCTACTCCACACACAGTGCCAGTCTCCACAGCCCATTTGTCAAACTTTCCAGCGAGCTCCACCTGTGTCACGCCAGCCCCTGGGCACTGGATGTGTTCCCTGCAAAAATCCACAAGGTCAGTGGCTATATTATCATGCATTACATCTCTCCTTAAAATCAACACATTATGTGACCCTTGGGCAGTGTGGGATGCTGGCAAAGCAGCTGCTGGGCTGAGGTGTCCACTGAGGACACTGGCTGAGCTCTGCTGTCACCCCTTGCTTCCTCAATGCTCACTTTTGTGCATCTGCATTGCTTTGTGGACAGACAAGGCTGGGTAAGTGCAAGCTCTGGAGAATTTTCTCAGCTACATTTCCCTTTGCTGCAACAGGGCGATTCCTGGTTTATGCACTTGGTGCAGTAGAAGAAAGGAGAATCAGAGCTATTACACCACTCCACTGACACCCTTGCTATCACAAGGACTTTTCCTCTGGAGTTGGTTGCTCCTATTCTTTTAGGCTTTTGCAATCCTGCTTGTCTCACAGCACTTTCTCAGTTCAAGGAATGCCATTCCAATTCAATGAGCAGAGCGCAGAAGGAAAGAGGCCTATGGATAAGGTTCATTATATGCAAAAATTATCTTGCCCCCACAAATCTAGCAGATAGTGAATGACTCATCTGGAAGACTCAGGCTCAACTGATGACACATGAAGACTAAATTATATTAAGGTTAATGAACTTCAGGATGATGATTTATACTTAAGAGAATGTAACACTTTATGGCAGCTGAGACAACATTCACTCCTTTTAATTCCTTTCCCGAGGACAACCTGCATTAAAAAAAAGTCTGACACAAAAAGCTGTTGACAAGCATACAAAATGGAGCATAAATACTACCTACTATCCATAGCTACACCCAGGAGATCCTTGCAGTTTGTTTGAATATCCCCTGCTCTTTATCCACTGCAATAAGTGAAACATGCTCTCTTAAACCAAAAGTGCAACTGAACTTGTGAGAAGACAGACTTTGTGTACCTGCTGCTGAAGCCAGAATGCCAGCTTCTTCCACATGTTAAACATGCACCTTTGAACTGTTCAGAAATACTGTCAAAACTTAAAGTGAGGGGTTAAAACCCTCTCTATAGATGCAACATGTTCCAAGAGCTAATTAATTGCTACTGCTACTTATTGAAGGGAAGACCCAAGAGCCATGTATTCATGCTATTCATGTCTCTGATATAAACATCTGATCTTGTTGTTGTTGTTGATGAGAAAATGCTTAGGAAAGGGCATCAGAGCACAATATGGCTCCCTATTTGTTTGCTCTTTTACCTGCTACCTGCTGAAACCCAGCATACATTCTGCGTGGAGCCACACAAGTCCTGCCTACCTATACAAAAAACACCCTTTAGATTATATTTTGACTATGTTTTCACACATCCTCTTGTGTGTGTTTGAGAAGAGTAATGAAACAAATATGTTTTCAGTGGGGAGTATTTCTGCATCTACTGGGTTGAAGACTGTTCAGGAAAAACCCAAACTACATGGACTTTATATACGTAAGAAATAAGCATACCAAAACCTCAAGCTGACAGGCTGCCTGTCACATGCATCACAGACACAGCCCTCAAACACCAGTTCTAACCTGCTACCACTCTCTTCCAACATTGCAACGACCTCCTTTTTCCTGGTTAGTATTCAAGAATTGCAGCACTGATTCCTCCTGGCTGTAGCACCAATGACTAGAACTATTCCATGGAATGAAGTGAATCTCATCTATTTTATTTTTTTTAAGGCATCAAAAGCCTAACTTCCATCCTTCAAAATATCAGCCTGGACTTCCAGAAGATGAATAGCTATCTTCAGGCAGTGTTGGTCCAGCAGAGTCTCTCTGACCTTTGGACTCACTTCCCTCACAACAGGGACAACCGAAGGCAAACACTAAGGGCAGCAGCCAATGATTCAGGATGTCCTCTAGCACTGATCTTGCACTCTGTAAACAAATGACATTATTAACATGCCCAGTAGAGGCTTAGTTTTGGCTCATTCTCTTTCTTATTTGAATTAATTTCCAAATAAGACCATTTATGACCTTTATCTGAAGAACCATTATGCAAGCCAATACTTGTGCGGGCCAGCGTCTGCATTCCAGGGTAGAAGACACCAGGAGCTAAAAGAAATAAAGTAGGTTTCTGCTCCAAAACAAAGTGAAACCAGGAAATGCCTTTAGACAAATAAATCACAATTTCAAGTCAGCTGCAATAAGGAAATGGTGGTTTCCATAACAGAGGAAGTGATCATGCATGAAACCAGAAAAACTCCAGATTTGGCTTACCCAGAGCAGGTTTCTGCCACTGCTTTTCCTGATGACACTGAGATGCAAATGATGCAACAGTCATAACACAGTCCAGAAACACTCTGAAGAGTTTATTGCAAACAACGAGAGACTGTCACAAAAGTGACAGTCAGATTCAGCAAGATTTAAATCGCTTTTGTATTGTTTGCATTGCTGTGATTTCTGTTTCCTCAACCATGACAGAGGGAGACTGGGAATGACATTCTACACAGGATATCCAACACCCTGGTTATCCCAAACTTTTAAAAAACATTGAATTTAGTGGAAATGCAATACTAAATAAGGGCAACAGTCATTCAAGCTTAGGCTCCTGTAGCCAGAACCAAGCTTCCAAGTGCACCTCTGCTACCTATAGTTACTGGCTGCTTGTCCCTCTCAAGCCCCAGATACCCAGTGAGTGAAGGCTGGATGCACTGCATTGCTAATGACCTTGACGTTGCTCTTCCTGCTGTAGCATGGACTACTGCTATAAATTTGGTTATCTCTCTCTAAAATTTGATTTGTTCTCCATTGAACAGAAGCACAGAATTTCCCAGCTGAGTTACACATTACGGGAAAAAGTGTTCCCTTTTGGGTTTTTCAGCCCGTCATATTTCAGTTCGCTTGACTCTCCACTTCTTGTTTTGTGCTGCCTTCACATCCCTTCTTGCTTACTCCATTCTGAGGAAAAAACATTTCATCCTTTTCCATCAGACATTAATTATTCTCCCTACTCTAACCAGAAACTACTGTAACTCTCCAGTATCCTTGCACAGCCGTAGTGCTCTCAGTTACCAAAAGCAATGCAATCTGTGGGTCTGTGTAACTCTGATTTATGTATTTCTGTGTAACTTATTTCTTCTTTTTTTTTTCCCTACTGAACAGACTCAGTCAGTCATACTCAGCATTACACAGTTCCTTTTCTCATTCCAATATTTAGATGCTCAACTAGATTGAAAAGGCATGATTTCCACAGGAAAAATCTCTTCACTTTCTACAAGGGCTAAGTGATAGGTATTACTAAGAATCCCCATTGACCAGACACCTTTAAACAAAAATACTGCAATATTTCAAAACCATTCATGGATATCTGAGCTTCCAAATGATGTTGAGCATATCCACAGGTGTTTTATTGGAATAGACACAGGATCCAGCAGGATGAAGCCCTGAATGGACAGAGAAGAAATAGAAGACCACAGTAGGAAACATGGAATAATTATAAAACTGCAAATGACAATTTTTTTCTATGAGTACTATTTTATTTTTAAATATGAGAAAATGATGTGATAAAAAGCTGGTATCTAGTAACAAATGACAAAAGTTAGTTTTTCTACACTTGATGCTGGCATTATTTCGTCCTTTGCTGATAGAGTGTTTTTCTCCATAGGACAAAAAAGAAATACCTAAAAAAATTAAAATTGTCATAAGTACTCTAAGGCAATAGAAGAAAATACTTAAGTTACAGTCTGTGTGTGATACTTTCTGCCCACATGTCACTGAAACAAGCAGTCTATCAGGACTCAAGCCATGATAGACACTTAAACACGATGAATAGTAGACAGAATAAAATAAAACCTTTGAGGTAGGGTGTAGACCACGAGAGGTGCAGTTGAAAGTCAAGCAGATCTGTCCCCATGACCAAGGACAGTGGGAGCAAAGCTCTGAAAGCCTCTGTTTGTGGGTTTGGTCCTTGCCATGCTCTGGGTTTTTCTCAGAGCACCTGCAGAAGTTGTTGGTCTGAAGTGCTAGTGCTCAGAGTTTCCTAAAAGCAAGCCAGAGGAGTACTCATGTGAACCCTGAATTGGTGAATCAGCTTTTGTAGTTCTATTTTAACTAAAAGAAGACACAGGGGTGAGGTATGTGCTTGTGGGAGGGAAGGGGGAGGTGGGGGGAGGAGAGAGAAAGGAAAAAAATAACCATTTTAACTAGAAGCCCTGTCTGTACCTTCTCACTTACTGACTTAAATACACAGATGACTATAGCTAAGGGATATTAAATGTGAATCCTGCACAGTACATTTTTAGGAGATATAAAAATCCAATGTACTGTAAAATTTATAGCTTCCTCTCCCTCCCCCAAAAAAGGAGAAGAAAAAATCTATTGGTAGAATATATAAATTTTGCTGAGGCTCTAAAATGTGTCATAAAACCTCCCTGCCACAGATACAGTTGGCTTTACAGTAGGTATTTCTATAACGAAGATTTGTAATAATTTGGGGTTTGTGCATTGGGTGGCAATACTGCTATGCTTTAGGCAATATGCCTATAATGTCCAACACAACAGAATGCCTGTTGGGTCTCATTTCATGTATATAAATTATATATAATCTGAACAAACACGAATGGTGGGACCCATATATAAACAGTCTTAATATTTCAACACCTACATTTCTTTATGAACCTGGGTGGTTAGAAAGGTGGTTGCAAATGATTATTTCTTTACCAAGTTCACATGGAGTAGTTTGCTCAGTTTAATAATAGTCTATCTTGTTCAGGCTGAACAAACTGGTCCCTGTGGGGGAAAAAAAAGCAGGGAGGGCAGTAATAAATCAATAGCCCAGATGTAATCTTAGGTGTCTAGAATGCAGAGAGGGATTTTGGAGCATAATGGCACTGGTTGTCTATTGTCATTCAGACACGAGCTGCATCAGAAAAGGGCTTGTGGGAACCTGATAAGAGTTGGTCAAAAGTGGGCCATAAATCAAATGTAGGCAGTATTCTGCTGATTTCACACACACGCTCACTGTGGGGAAAAAAAAAAAAGATAGAAAAGAGAAGGTGATAGATCTGCAATTTACTGCTTATCACATCTGCTAGAAGTTTCATAATACAAAAGCCTGACCTTCAATGAATAAACACCCTAGTTGACTACCTGTTTCTGCCTGAAAATATGGCACTTCAGTCTCCAATAGCTTTGAAATGCAGCTATGAAAATGATGTGACATCTTCAGGTTTAGCAAGCTTCTCTTGGTTGCTAGCAGTTGAGTAGCTGTCACTTTAGTTACTAGTAGCCTCTTCAGATGCACAGTGTTTATTGAAAGGAACTAGATACTTATTCAAAGACACTAATAGCCTATGGGGAAAAAATAGTTCAGAGCACAAGGATTATGGAAAGAGCAATGTGCATGGCTCTTTTACTTACATTTACTTTCTGCTTCTGCCTAAAGACAAAATAAGAAGTAGCAGTAACAATATATTGATTAGAGAGAGGTGTCTATGCTGCAACAAAGGTACCCCTGCTGGGGTTCCAGCCACATCAACAGCCACAAGTGACTGGTGCTATTCATTTCTTCAGCCCTTTGTAAGGGTTTTTTTGCCTATTTTATCCTTGATTCAGACTCATGTTCAAAGGTATGGAAATTTCTTTAAATGTTGCGTATTCATTATTTGAAAACCAAACACTTTAGACCTTTTTTCCAATTTTTGCATAGATTGCCAGATGAAGGCTACTTGTATCTGACATTAAATCTATTTTCAGTTACACCTTACTGAGAGCTTACTGCAGATAATACCTATTGCTCAAGTTAATCTCCTGTATTTTGAACAAACTGGGAGGGACTGAATTGCTGCATTACAGGCAAGATCCTAATAATATTTGGCAAGCTATCCCTTAGCAAATCCACAAGCCTCACAGAAGATGTATCCACTCTTAGTCTCAGTATCATAAAATAGGAAAAAGAGTATGAAAATAAAACCAAGCTCCAAAATTAACAGAAGTTTTTCCCAAGGTGCTCACATCTCATCTTGCCTGCACTGGTCCATCAGATTCCCAGTCCACTGGAGTAAAGGCTGTCTTGGAACGAGACAAGGGTCAATCATTGCTTGAGAAAATGAACTGAACTCTAAAAAGATGGTGCAAAATAGTTGAAATGTTTATCTGGATTTTTGTTATGGCAACTTTACTGTTCTCTGGAAGAAATCTGTCCTTGTAAGTTCAAGGTTAGTGTTCAACTAGTTAGTGTACAGGTAAACAGAGAAAGGGGGGAAAAGTGGGACATCTGGTAGATCACTCACGTGGGGACCCTTTGCAAGTTAAACTACCCACACTATATAACAGTACAGGGTGTGCATAAGGCGGTCCCAGCACAGCAGATCCCCCCTCAGCAGAAGGGACTTTACTGTCCCCAGATACCTCACAGGAACAAGCTCTACTTTTCCTTTCTCAGCTGCAGTGACTTTGGTATATTATCATGTCCAACAGCAGCTGTTAGCAAGAAATCAAGGGTACCAACCTATTTAGAAACCATTCCTCACAGCCTGGAAGAAAAAAAAATGAAAACATCTTGAATTTGGATCTTAGTACAAGTTCTCTGCATGGTCTACTTGCCACTGCTGAGCAGCCTTCACTGTCGGAGAGAACATCGGTTATCAATCACGTCAGAGCACTTTAACGAGGCAAGCAAGCTACAAACACCTCGCAGAATTTATGTCACTGGGGAAGAGTCATTAATTTGCATTTCCAGCTTCCTGCTCAGGCAAAATTAAAAAACAAAATATTGAATATAGAGCCGTTTGATTTAACACACACAAATAGGTAATTGAGTATATATCTGCTGACCTTCCCTAAAAGGAAGGGCATAAATATTCCAGTTTGGTTTTACAAACCAAACAAACTTTTATAATAAGAAAAAAGCAATTTAATTATTTTATATATGTATTTGTTCACCTTGGTTTTCTGGGAGAAAGATTGATTCCTTTGTTAAAAATTATGTTTTGAAGGGGAAAAGACTTAAATTTGTATAAAGTTCATTCCAGGAATTAACATTCTCCCTGCTTGAAGAACAAAAACTATGCCATTAGATTTCATTGATACTAAAAGAAAAAGGGGTTTATTCGATTTGGTTTTGTTTTTTGGAGGAGGAAGGAGAGGGTGTTAATGAAGGTTTCTGGAGGCAGGGAGTTAGATTTTTCAGTGCTTTACCCCTTTTTGTCCTTGTGTTCTCTGTATCCGTGGATGCTCATGAACAGGGCTATAGCTTTACTCTGATAGCCCAGAGGCAGTAATAGCAAGACTTTGCTGGTATCACTCTAACACTCCTAATTGCACATTAAAATTAGCAAATAAAGTCATTCTGTTCCATGCACAGGCTGTAAATTCCTACCCTCCCCAAATACAAAGTTATCTGTTTCCAAACCCCTTAAGTTCAATATTATACCACACACAGATCTTGCCCATCTTGTGATGTCCCCACTCTTCCTCCCCCTCATCAAGGTGTAGTATCTCAGTCGAGTGATCTCAGGACAACTCCACAGGCCTATTGCTTTGTCCTGCTGCACCAGCATCTGTGAGGTTTGGTCCAGCTTTCTTCTTCTACATACTCTGCCTTCAGAAATTTACCCAGAAAAATGCAGGGCCTCCTACACAGGATTAATCAAAACTTCATCCATTTTCAAGCCCTACAAGTCAGATGGATTGGCTGAAAAATTCATTTCCCAAAAATACCAGCATATGCTAATTTTGGCAATTCCCTGGCAACTTCATCTGGGGTCCATTTTTTGCTAGAACAAGATCTTGTGACTGCATTTTACTATTCAGCAGCTTGCACTGAATTAAAAGGAAATAAAAATCTACAAACCATATGGAGGAAACACAGATTAATCGGTGTAGGAAGCTCACGTTATACGTACGTGCTTATTAGGAAAAAGGCTGAATTAGAAACACTGCTTTGCAGAAACAGCTGACTCATGTTGCTACAGATTGAATCGAGTCAAAAGTACTTTGGGACTAATGGAAATATGTCATTCTCCCAGTCCTAAGCCACGAAATATTTATGTATTACAACAAACCTCTGTCCTGCATAACCCTAGTTGAAAGTTAGTTTCTCTGAATCTCACTGAGGCTTTCTGTTGGTCTGGGAATCCTACCTTATAGGAATTCAGCAGACATCCCCACACAGAGCTGTCTGGGTTTGTGTCCTTACATCCTAGAGTATGCTTTGAGGCAAAATAAGGAGAAAGAGTGATCAAGAGGTGGAATGATTGTGAAACGCAGAGCAGCTCACAAAAGGGAGCTTAAAGAGAGCTCTTCCCAGGAGGAAGGAAAGGATAATTAGAGTTTAGTGAGAGTCACTCTCTTCCCTTTCAACACAACTCATAAGGGATATGTGTTGATTACCAAATGAAAGAGGATAATGCATTGCTGAGAGACTGTACTGTGCAAATATTCATTTGAAAATGTTTACACTACAAATTTAGCTCATTTCCTGCATATCTATGCACAGATGGTAATTTCCTCAGATTCAAGACTGGTTGAGAAGAGGGGGGAATGCTCAAAGGAGTGCTAGCAAATTCAAAGGGATCTGTACCTAGCAGTATCACAAACATTTTGTTTTCTTCCTTTTTCTCCAGTTTTCATTCTGTAAAATATTAATCTCCTTTGCAAATTTCAAGCTTTATAATGGCAACCCAAAACTACAGGCAATCACAAAGTATTTTCTAGCAACAGATTCTAAAGCAAATTTGACACATTAAGAAGTTATGAAAAATTGAACATTCTTGTCTTAATACTAAAAATTAAAATCTACTTCTAATTACACATTCTTTCAATTAGTTACAAATTTCAACCAAAACCATCCAGCAGTCTCAGTTACACCTAGTATTTTTCCCCTATTTCATCTTAAGCCCTGAGTCAGTGCTGAGATGTGCATGGGAAAAATAAACTCTTGGATACATTTCCTGGCAAAGTCAGACATAGTGTAAACAGGTTATTCTTACCCAATTACTAATTTAGAACTAATTTGCTTAAGTTTTAATTCTTCCATAATTTTTTCTATCTGTAGAACAATAAGATCTGATCATGTAGTTAACAGCTATAGTCTAATACACATCCAAAAATGACAGAGAGGTCACACTTCCTCCACCAACCCCAAGCGCTATTTTCCCTTCTCCATCCAAATTACTGGATTAAGAGAAATAAAAATCATCCTAATATTTAGTGTAAATAATAGAGATATTTTATGTCTGGAGAACTTCTTCCTGAAAATGCAGGTGCAGGACATACTTTTAAGCTCTTCTGCATGACAATAAGACTTTTGCAGAGGGTATTGAAGGTTATGGCTACACAGAAGGAACAAGACTCCAGAGGATAAGAATTTAAACTAAACATCAGGGGAATTGTCAATAACATTGAGAGCAAAGCTTAGTTCTGGTATATTTTAACTTCGATCGTTCCAATTTCTTCCATGCCCATTATTGAAAAGTCAAGTGTACTGCAGAGAGCAGAGTAAGAATAAGCATCATTGTGGTAAGACAAGGTATAGTCACAGTCAGGAAAGGATCTTGTCCCAGCATAATGAACTAGAGTTCCCACTCTGCACTCCTTAAGTATCCTGTGCTCATTTTAGGTCCTCCACCAAAAGCACTGGAAGTACTTGAAGTAGAAGATATTATTGCTGAGTTAGGACAAACATCCTCATCCGTGGGAGCACATCAGTGTGCTTCAGAGGTCTGCACCATAATGCTTGGAAAGTCCTCTTGAAGACTTCAAGGAATCAAATCTGTGCAGAAAGACTTTTCTTGAGCAGCAGACCTCATTTCCACCATGTAAAACATTTCACAGCTTGTCTCATTACAGCGTTTGTAAAAACACTGTCTGAGAGCAGTGGTGCATAAATGAATTATTTAAGTTTTGCAGCAAATCACCCTGATCTTGTGTGCAGCTTCTTAATGCACTCTAAGTGAGCCCTAGGAGGCAAATCATAGCAGACAAGGGGTGTAATGTAAACCAAGTTTTATTAGCCACAAAAAGCTACACTACAACATTTATTAAGTATCAGAGACACTGCATTTAAATATGTTTGATTTGGTAAGAAATAGCCAATATTGTGTCTATTTTTCCTAGTGTCAAAGGTTGTTGATTTTAAAAAAACAAACAAAACAAAACCACTGAACAATGTCAAAATCAAAAATAGCTGTTTATCTTCTTGACAGTTCTGTTAATATAACAGGTCCTCTCTATTTTGCAAATAGTGATTTTCAACAAATTACCATGTGTCACAAACAATCTGCAACTCTTTAGCCTTAATACTTTGCCGAAAAGTAAAACTGCACTAGTATGTTATTATCCGGTTGTTATCAGCATGAGCTCCGTGGTCCCTGCTGCCCTTAACAGCCTGGGAAACACACACCACCCACAGCTCCCTGCCTTGCCTTCAATAAACAGCCCCCAAACACCCTCCTAATATTTTCCTATTTTAGGCAGCTGCCTCTTGGACTGTTAACACAGAGCAGACCTTCAAAACCAAAACTATTTCTGACAGAGTTCCATTTTCAATACGGTATGAAATTTAAAAGGCAGATTAGCAAAGCCCTCTTCCATACCTCTGCCCTTTCCTTACCTCATTAATTGAATCTCAAGAAAAACCTAAGCACTGCTTCACATGCCATGCATTCATGACACAAATCATCTTTTATCTTTGGCCAAGTAGATACGTCCAAGTCCAGACAGACAATAACAATAAAAAGAAATTAAATATACCAAAGTACTCAACGGGTAGACACTCACTGATAAATATTTAATGCTCTGATAGCACAATTTGGGTATTTGTAAAATGCATCTGGTTTTCCTTTGTGTGTGTATCTCCCTTGCACTCTTTGATCTGCTATAACATGAAAAAATAGCTGGTAACTTCTCCATGTGCCCTGAATACTGAAGGAAGAGGTAGTGTTTAAAACCATCCATCTAAAGCCACATAGTCTTGCAGCAATGAAGTCCAGGTCCCCCATCCTTCTCATCACAGGAAGGAGCATAATTAATGTGTCAGGACAGTATTAGGACAGTGTGAGGAATAAGATGGCTGTACAAAAAAAACAATAAAGCAAAGATTTTTTCTGAAAAGTTATAGAAGTTTTCTATTACTACTCACTCTTGAGATTACTGAATCCTGGTTCCCTTTCTCAGAATTCACTTATTTTATTTTCTTCTACAACACTGAGAAAGCAGCCAGATGAAAATCTGGCGCCTGAGGAATGAAGGAAAAGATAGTAGAAAAAATAGACCAAAGTCATGAGGTGACTCTCACTCAATGTTCTCAATGGTGGGGCACAGAACCTCCACTAAGTGTGCAGAAATGTGTTTGTGGAGATAAAAGGCTTTTCTCTCTCACTGATTAGTTGAGTGTTTCTCACTGAGTAAGCTCTGAGCTCCAGAGATGACTAATATTTGCCATCGCATCTCTTTCTGCCCTCACCAGGGTTTAACAGCAGAAATCACCATGAGGCTGAAATTCTGTAATTTATTCTTTTTTCATTTTCCTTCGTCATTCCTCCTCTTACTAGAAAAATCCATTTCATTACTTTCCTTTTTTGGTTTTTTGTTTGTTTGGGTTTTCTGGGTTTTTTTTCAGACCTTTCTATGAGCAGCTGCATAAACAGGATAACCAGATTTATACCTTTTAACTGCAGAAAGGAAGAATCTTTTTTTCAGCTGGAAACTTCCTACCATTTTTCTCCTTAGATATTTACATCTTCCAAAGCAAAAGTGAAAGCTCTTTCTGCTTTTTCATTTACTTGCTTTTTTTCACCTTGCTTTTTTTTTTTTTTAACAAAACAAAGCAAAAAACTTTGTTGTGAAATAAAGTAACTCTTTCTGCATAAAACTACAAATACTATTTCTGCATGATTTTGAATTGATTGTATCTGGAACAGAGGCCACTAGACAAAGATTTAATACAATTATAGAGTACACAACAAAAATAACAGTAGGCCTTCACTGCAGCAGGACACAACAGATGTTTCAGAGGAATGAGCATGTTTCACTTACAGTCCAGATGTGTAATATACACAGAGGACAGCAATGGGAACCCAAAGGAAAAATGATGCCACTTATAGCCATCCATGAAGAGATTATTTTCCTATAGAAAAGAGCAATCAAACAGTTGTCCAACTACTTAAAACAAGAGATATTCATCTTTCAGACATCCACATTTGATGAGATGCTGCTGAAACTGGCCTGGGAATCAAGCAGCTTTACAGGCCACATTGGCTGGAACAGAATTTGCTTTTCATTACAAAACAAACTATTGCTTTATATACCTCATCATCACTGGAAAAACTAAACTGAAAAAACCACATCACTGCTGATGCATGGACACTACATATAATTACTGAAATTGTCATTTTCTCATCTGGGTTTTCTATTCATCTGCAGTTGTATTCTCACTCCCTATATGAACAACTATTCCTATCAAATACAAGGGGTACAATATTTAGTGTTCAAATATTAAATATTTCAAACTTCAGAAGGTAAGTTCATTACCAAAGGAAAGTATAAACAAGGAGATGATAAAACAGTCATCATAAAATATGGTAATAATCCCTTCAATGGCATATCTTGCTGTTGTAATTAACTAGTAATACATTCCTCCCATGTTTCACAGGGAGTTTTACTGCCTTAATATATAACTAGAGCTCTTTAGCAGAATCAGCATAACTCAATCATCATTTCCTTTTTCCATCTAGCATGATCAAGATTCATATCTACAGAGAAGTATTTTTAGTTCCTACCTTATTATTCCATCATGCTTTGATCAGTTATCAAGAGAATATCCAAACTACACCACCACATTCAAGACTTAACTGCTGTGTCATTGATTGTGCATGTTTCCTGATAGCCTTGATAGTGCACTGAGTCAAGTTTGGTAGTTAACTCTGTGTTATATCTTCTAAGCAACTATTAGACTGCACCAGAGCTGTGTTTTATACACAAGCCTCTCCCTTTCTCCACTCTTCTTCTTTGTAGAAAATCTGATAACTGGTATTGACAGTTTGTTTAAAGTGAGCATGAGTAATCACTTCAGATTGAGTTCCACTTTCTAAATGTTCCTAAAAATATTCTATTTTCTTGATTATTGATCAAGGGAACATGTTTGGTTTATAAATTTAAGCTTTCATAACATAGACTGTTTCAGCAAGGCCCATCATCAGCAACTTCACAGGTAAATGAGACCTTGAAAATTAATGAATATTTGGGGTTTTTCCCTAAAAGAAAACACATGTTGCTTAATACTTTAAGCAAATTTCATTTCTTTAAGTGCAAATCATTTCCCAGTGAAATTCTTCCCAGGGAGAAATGAAAGTCAGGTCTGCAATGCTAAACTGCTCCAAGTCATGTTCCCAATGATTTTAGTAGTCTTGATTTTCCACTGCTCAGTTGAAAGACATCTCAGAAAACCAAAAAGTAGTCACTGCAGAAAGCTTTTAGATGTTTACATCTAAACTCCTAAAGGTCAAAGGAGCAAAATTAACCAGTCACAAGTGAAAATTACAGGGGAATATCCAGCAAACGTGCTTAATTTTACCACAATTTGTGCTAGGTAAGTGTTGGTAAGATCTGGGCTTTGACTCAAAACTGGCTTCATTTTATAAATATCTAAGCTTCAAAACACATAACTATTGGGATGTTGACATTGAAATGTGACTTGATAGTGAGGAACTCCATCTCTTTCAGTTCTCCCAAATGAAATCAGTTTGATCCTTTTTGGTGTGTTACACACATACCAAAGTCAGAATTTTAGCTGCCTGCTGTGTCTGCAAGCACATGAAATAGCCACAGCACCTATCAAGCAGATCAACTGACATTTCCCATTTCAAAATACTGCTTTCAGCCAAATGCAGTATGTTCTTCAAATTGATGGTTTTGTTTTATATTAAGATTTGGGGGAGTTGGTGGTTTGATTTGGGGGTTTGTTAATTTTATTTGTATTCAGAAAAATACTGAGATGAAAGCTGGGAAGTATCATGTGAACTGGCTGGATCACCACACCAAGTAAAAATTCATGAGAACTGGGACTACAGACATCTCAAAATAAATGCACAGCTCTTCACATTACTTTGCTTTTCTCATGCTTAAAAATATTCTTCCAACCACTTAACTGTTTCATGCTTTGAAATAAAAGCTTGAAATTTGTCAGCATCTGCTCTGGCATTGGATAAATGCTTTTTGCTACTTCATAAAAAGTTACCTAAAGTGGGTCACCTTATAAGCCTGTAGGGAAAAATAATAAAATCAGTTCACACCTAATCAGAAAATACTTCTTTAACAGCTAAATTCTCTCCTGCCTGCATCTCCAGTGCATTGGCTTCTGTCTGAAGCTGCAGAGACAAAGCAGGCCTTTCCTAAAAATTTCTTTTTCAGGTGCCAGGCAGGGAAGTGAGAAAAGGAAAACATCTCCTGCAGTCTCAGGGGTCTCCTCCTCGCTGCTCCCAACGTACCAGCTACATATACTTAACTTCTTCGACAGTGAAGAAGAATCCCATAAATAACAGCCACTTGCTCTACATAATCCTGATTTATTCCCAGACAGTCTGTGTTGCACCCTGAATCCAGCCAATATGGAAGAAATACTATGACTCTAAGAGAGAATCACAGAGAAGACATGCTAGAAAGGCTAAATTAACTTTGCCATATTGACAAAGGTACTACATTTGATATCATTTTTGGCACATAGGTATAGAAATACTTTAAGAAAGTGTAAAATGGCTGTGTAAATGTGCAATTGCACATCTTTAAGAATATTCATTAAACTTTGTTAGACAGCACAATCCTTCTTTTATTCCCCAAAAAAGAAATCATTACCCTGTATTTGACTTTCCATTTCAAAAGTTCTCACTAGCTAAATTCCACTCTTATTTCAGCATCTAAAACTTCCACTGACTTTGGGGAGAGCAGACTTATGTCAATGATGCATATTTTGAAAATCCCACTGGCAATACAATGAGGAACTGCAGTGCTAGATGTATTACAAATGGAATATTTTACTAAAGTTTGCAATGCCAATATAATCTACTTCAACTTATATTGCCATGTCATAAATACCTTGTGGGATAATGAAAACTGCCTGGTATAGGAAAATGCCATTAAACAGTCTACTTTTGTCACTCAGTCTGCCCAAAGTAAACAAAGGGATGGATGTTCAGCCCAGCTTAGTGCTTCATAAATCACTATGTTAATTAAAAAAAAAAAAATCTATAAAAATTTGATACTGCAAATATTTCTGAATGCCCAAATTCTCACTTTTAAAAAAATAATTTTGATATTCATTAAAATAAATTATTTACATTAAAATACAGTATTTGAACAAATCTAATATTAAATACCAGAATGTTAGCATTTTATTATATTTCACTTAGAAAAGGTCATTATTAACATAGGGATACACTCTATAAAGTGTCCAAAGATAGACTTCTAAGGCCATACAACTCCAGTTTACATCCACCAAGGTCTGAGAAATTGTACAGACAAACACTTTTCTTAATAGATGCATCACAACTTATCTAACAATAGTTGTATAAACTAACACAGAACAGAAAGTGTATAAACTTCTGCAGGCTTATTCATATTTCTAATAACTTAAGTCTCTTCTTTCGCAAAGCAGGAAAAATAAAAATCTATTAAACTAACTAACTAAATCTTGTCGATGAGTTCACCACATTTCAGAAAGATCTCATCTAATGATTCCAAGTCCTTTTACAGAAACAGTATTTGGAAGTATTAGTAAGTATTTCCAGAAAGAATTTCATGAATGACCTTCATAAAAATGAAAGGGAGCACACTTCCCCCATTATACAACTCTTACTGGTCTCAGTCTCTGTCCTCTCTTTAGGTGGTGACTTGTATCTCCCTTTTTTTATAAAGGCAATAGTAGAAAGAATAACTGGAATAAGTACTGGGTTGTTTTACCTACTACTTTTAGAAGTTAGGGGGGTTTGAGTCTGGTTTATTTTATTACACTTTGAAGCTTAGTTCATTAAAACATCGATTTCTATGGAAGTTCCTCAAGTTCCTTGTTCAGAATGTTGCCTGTGGGAACAGAGACAGAGAGAGAAGATCTGAAGAGAAAATGTTTAAGAACGAATGCAGAAAATTATCATCAGATAGACTTTAAAAATATTCCCATTAATTTTCATCGAGATTTCTGTGTAACTTTTATATATCTAAATATTTTTCTTACTCAAATGAAAGGGAAAGAGGATTTTCTTTTATGTCTATTTTTCCTAGCAACACATTATTAGGCAATAATTATTAAATCTCCTGTAGTTGCTCAAAGTATTAGGATGCCTCTGTATCCTACACACTCATTGTGACTAAACTACAGGTGCAGAAACCAAAAATTATGAATCACTTATTTTTTGGTGTGGCTTCACCTGGAATGAAGATAAAGCTGTCTTTGGACCAAGAAGCAAGAGTGAACTCATGATTTCCTGGTGTTGGGAATTGCAAGTCAGCCTCCACTGTCAGCCACGCCTAAGCCAACTCATGCAATTCAAATGAAGTGAATTGAGTTATTCCAGATTTAAGTTACTCTAAATAAAAGGAGATGGATTTTCAATGACTTTTACAGGATTCATTGGAACGTGGATTTGTCATGTTTACAAGAATCTGATATTTACATAGCTAAAGAATAGGAATGATGGGGACATCACAGTCATATTTATGCTTCAAATGTGGAGAGTTGCCTTTTTTTTTTTTTTTTTTTTTTTTTTTAATCCTTAGATTTATACTACATAGAGAAGTAAAACAATGCAAGCCCCATTATACTCATAATATTCAAATTCTGGACCCGCAGGGAAAAGGCAAAAAGTCCAGATATGCCTAGAAATAAACCATAAGATTCTCCAAAATGTGAAACTCACAAGACAGAAGATGTGAAACCTACAATGGTCACTAGTTAGAGTGCAAAAGATCAAGGCTGATAAAAGTGATCTCATTTTCTCATTAAGGAAGCCTAAAAGTCTGAGGGAGAGAATGAGTGATTTAGTGTCACAGACTACAAGTCTGTAACCTCTGTGACCCTTCAAAAGAAAAGGAACAAGAACTATTTTCCCCAAGAGAGATATACCAAAATTACGCATCTGGTAGACAACTCAGACAAGAAGTGACATGTAAAAGTGACAAAGCAAAAATGAAAACACCCCCACACACAATTTTTAGAAGAAAGCTTCTCAAGAATTTTCCCTGTAGATTAAATTCAGCACTTGGAGAACATTCAGCCCGTGTCTTAACCAAGAGAATTTCCAACTTCCATTTGCCTTGTTTGCCATCTGGGCGTGCAGGATCTATCCTTACATGAAAAAAACAGACTATGAGAGAGATCATGCTTACATTTAGCTTGCTAAGAATATTGGCTTGTTGAGAAGACCCACAGAATATACTACATAAGTCCTTTGGATGGACTTAAGCAAAGTTTATTCCCTGTAATGTGTGCTGGAGCCATATCCAATAAAATAAGTTTCACTGTAACACAGTGGAACTCATTACAACCAGGTATCCTTGAAGCCAAGGTCTTGTCTGGAATCAAAGAATAGCAGGGGATTATACGGTTATGGAGACCATCTACAGTTACATTGGACATGATTAAAAAACCCCCACACATTTCAAAGAGCATAAATCTCTGTGTTTTAAGACATGAGTCAACTTTGAAAAGAGAAGAAACTTTCCTTCTAACTAGGTTATTCCACAATGGTGGTGGAGTGAAGCACCATCTCTAACCACAGAAGAGGGCCCGGTCCAATTGACTGTGATCATCTGATGTTTGACACTGATGCCTCAACCATGTTTCTTGCACACCAGGGTAATTTCTCTCTTACCTCAACCAGACCCACAAAACTTCAGGGGTTCAAATGGCTCTTTTTGGACAGTAGTACAAATAAATGAAGAGATCACAGCAGTAATGTGGATCAGTGTTAATACTTCAAACACATAAAAGCTACCCTCTTAGTGTGAAGCTGAATCTAGAGAAATTCAAAACAGAACAAAGCATTAATTGCAAATGAGCAGGATAAATTAAAACTTCTGAAAGATGTAGCAGGTCTTCAACAATTCCATTCCCATTGCTACTGACTGCTGTTCTTAAGACTGAAACCTCAGCTCAATGCAAGTTGTTGGGAGTGTCAAATTATTGACTGAGGCTCTAATACACTGTGTATACAATCACCAAGACACCAGTCCTCCAAACACTCAAGGAGGATTGCTATCCCTGCTTCTTGCTCCCTCTCACACTATTCCATCCCAGAAGGATGTAAGTGTGATCAGAGGTGGGGCAAAAGGGAGCTGAGAAAGAGGGTAAGAGAAAAGGAAGCTACATACCCCGCTGACTTTTGTTACGCTGTGCATTGGGTAGATGAAAATTCAAAGAGAATTATGGGGATGCCGAAAGGAAGGAGAGAGACTCCTTGGGACCCTTAGGTAAATTCATGCCTGAGTTTCACCACAGTAACTGTAGGGAGAACATGGCCTAAATATTTTTACAGTCAATGTGTGAGCAGGTGTGCTAAAGAGAGAGAATTCTGCTGTACAACACCACTGACATAATCATAAAGAAAAAAAATGAGATGAAAAATCAATAATAGCTGGACATTCACTTAAACAAATGCATCATCCCATAAACAGTGCAGCAGCTTTCAAATGTAAACAAAAAAAGGTGAACTTTGTTCACATTATGTCTCCAGCTGTTTTGTGTTTCAATTCTGTGCACCACAGCTGGGCTGATGAGCTCTGAATCCTGGGAAAAGGGGAAATATTTAACCTAACTTAAACAGAAAGAAGCAAACCTCAATGGTGAGAGATAACAGGTGGGAGTTGTGCTCTGCTGCTGTGCCTGGAGGGTAAAATCTGGCATGCAGAGGTAGCTTCAGAACAAAAGTCGTCACAGCTGCTGTTTGCTGTTCTCCTGAAGTCCTTCCCTATTTATTCAGCATCACTGACAGCACCCTAGCAACATTAGTTTAAGTCACCGTCAATTGTTATAAAATTATCTCATGGTTCTGAAGCCGGAGCAAGATGTGGGTGACGTTATCTGCACGTCTGCGCTTCTCGATGTCTGTGTAGAGAATACATGGCTGAAATGTGAATGCAAGCCTCCCAACCCTGCTAAAATAATGGATAATGGCAGTGAAACATGTTTTTTTCAGTCTCCAAATCTAAAAACCACTCCCAGAATGGAAAAAAAAAGCTCAAGAGCAATCCTCATCCATATTTGCAGGACTATGGTGTTAACAATGAGTCATTTTCATTTATCTTAGCAAAGGGGAAAGTCTGATGTAGACCCCCTGACTCTTGCTTTTCTTGCTGATTTTTCTCTCTCTAACTGGCTTTAATGTCTGGCTTTTAAGACTGCAGTGGTCCTCTGGGTCATGAGCCTCATTCTTAAGCACTAAAGGCAACTCCAACATCAGCAGATTTACAATGCATCTTAAAATTGGGTGTTTGGTCCTTACCTCACACAGATACAGCAGAACCCAATCTCCTGTGTCATCAGCACACCACACATAACATGCCAAACCTTAAGCCACAAAGATTCCAAGGTGTTTGCTGTTATGGATTTGTAACTACCAAATGGAATATGACAACTGCTTGAAAAGGAAATATATGCTTAAACCAGCACAGCTTCAAACTAACACTGACGTGCCCTTCCTTTTCTAATTTTCATCATTGCTAAAAAACCCTAATAAATTTCAGACGCAGTCTCTTGACTGAGAAAGAAAATGCAGGAGTCCAAATCCAGCCTCCTTCTAAGTCACTGGCAAAAATCCAAGAGGTTTTTTTTAAAAAAACCAAACTGGGCAGCAATGTGTGGGCTCTTTTTAGTATGCAACATTCAGCAGAATTTAGCTTTCTTCCTAGGGTCCTCTCAGGATCACCAATATGGATGCAGATGCCAGTTATTTAGCAACAAAGAGGGATGAACTGGTAAAAAAATTAGTAAAATAACAGCTTGAGTGGCATATTAGAATTGTCTTGTTTGTCATTTCCATTGAATACCAGATTCAAAGACAGACATCAATGCACCTAAAAATCACATCAATAGGAGAGGGCTTTCAAAAGCAGATCTGCAGGGGTACTTTTTACCCTTGGCACTATTAGAGACTGCATAAGAGACTGAAGCTACAGCCTGGACCAGAATTTAGCATAAAATCCCTGTTGTGATAACCCTTACAGGGGCCACAGGTGACTACACAGGCCAACTACACGGGCACTTTTCAGCAGAAGGGACCAGATTTTTAAAAACACAAGCACTATGAGAGCAAGGTATAAAACCACCTTCGTAAACTTGTCTCACTCCCTTTTGATCAAATCAGACCAGTGATTGAAGAGGGAGGTAAATGTACAGCCCAGCTCACTCCCAAATACTCCCAAGGATGAATAGTGTGGAATCTGACTGCCCCTTTTTCTCTGCATGCAGGAGAGCAGCCAGGATCTTGCACACAGCCATTACTCCTCCAGTCATATGGGAAAAGAACAGGGCCTGCTGAATGCAGGCACTCCTTAATCTCCTTCATAAAGGTCTTCCCCTCAGAAATGTTGCTCAAGCTGCTGCTGAAAACCCCAGCTGGGATATGAGCTTTACTGGACAAGATATTCATTGTTCAATTTATGGCTTGACTGTACTTGCAGAAATGTATTTCACTTCAGCATCAAATGAGCTGGATGAAGGGAAGCAAGGGAGGAGTTCATCAGAGGGTTTCTTTCTTTATTTGATTTGTTGTCTGAATCACTGAAATGAAGATGTTTGTCTAGCTCAGTGATGGGTAAACATCTTTGCTTTTTCCTACGTGTCATTTTTTCACTAGTAGGATTTACAAATTCTAACAGTTGCATTTCTGAAGGAGATATAGAGGCACACACATACATGAAAACAAGAAAAAGGGAGAAAAGTTTTCTGCCTGCCAGGAACCAGAATCAGACTTGCACTCATGTAAGGCTGCAGTAGCCTCAACATCACCAATTGGGCATGCTAATGAAACCAAACACAAAATTCAATTTAATTCAGAGAAATATAACAAATGAAAAGAATCTATAGCCTGAAATTCCAGGAGCAGAAGAAATCTATGGCTATGTTCACCATAACAGATCTTGGTGATGGAGGACAGACATACTGCAAGCACCAACTCATAGTGCTGTTTGATCAGTATATGTTTTATTTCACTGCTGAGTACCAGGACTGTCACAAATCCAGGAGAGGGGGGCTCTCCCTGGATGATGGACGTCTCTCATGAGGTTTGGTCACTCTGTCTGAAACAGTTGACCTTGTCAACCTACAACACGCAGCCAGCACACAATCTCATGTGTTATCATTCAGTTTATAATGCAGCTACCCTTCCATATACGTGCCTGTGAGCGTATTTTAAAAGCAAAACAGGATTTACCTTGGAGATGTAAAGAGCTTACCATAAAAGAGTTACTTTTGAGGCTTTCTAAAGTATGTTCAAAGTATCCAGTCCCCTATATAATGTGGAATCAAAGAGTGAAAACCTGCCAGAAAGGATATTAAGACTCTCTTGATTGTGAGGGCTCATAAAATAAATGTGTTGGTTGTTATGGATTAAAGTGTGTACCAAAAAGATGAAGGAACACCTAGCATCTGGAGTCTATATTGTAGTCTCTAAAATTCCTAATAGATCTGTGTTAAAAAAAGATATACTGAGATTAATAGGCTAAAATGAAAACATATCCCTTCAAGATGAACAGAAAAATGTTTAGCCAGAAGTAACACAATCCCCAGGATTTATGCACTTCCAAAACTCGCAAGGCTGTCATTCCTCTATGCATTTCATCAGTTTCTGACCTTAAGATTTATCTAAAGATGAACGAAACCTTAACTTCCATTTCATTGCACATTCTGGATTATGGGAAATTATCAAAAATCAATGTGCTGTTTGCTTTCCTTGGCACTCATGACCTCTGCAAGAACTGGCTGTGTCATTGTTAAAATGCCAAATCTCTATGCTCACCCTAGACAATCTCAGAAGAGACCAGTATAAGTAGTTCAGGAGGTGAATCTTTCCAAATTGATCTAAAACCTGCTCTAAAACTTTCTTGATAGCTTTTACAAGCACTAAGGTACTAGCAGAAATTAGCACCAGTGAAAAAATTGCAAACATCTCCTTGTGTTCCTATCACTGTTGAAGGAGAATGAGATATTCTGTGTTTTGTGACTGGCAGCATCACCATACACAGTATCATTAATGTTGCCCTTTGCCAGTAAATAAGTTTTCTGTTATTTCACTTTATTACTACTAGAGGCCTGATTGTCTTTCGCATTTCAGCCTGTTCATACAACTCTTACAGGATAGCAGGATCTTTAAGGGAGGCAAAAAAAAATCTATACATACCTTGGACTATATCTGTTCAAAAGGGCCTTTTTTGACGTAAGCCAGAATCACTACCTCCCTATTCTTTTCACATGGATCTTACCATATAAATTAGGAGTAGGAGAGTCTTGTCCCATGCTTGGTGTTACCCAGCAGCAAAGTAAATAAAGCTCTCCCAAGATAGGAGTAAACCTGTCCTGCCCAGAAAAGTTCCACATACCAAAGACAGCAGCCCCCCAAAAGGATACCACCTTCCTTGTTACAGAGAGGCAGCAGGCAACAGATGAGCAAAGCTGGGACATACCTGGCTCTTGAGGGAGCTAGTCAGGGAGGGGCTTGGAACAAGGGACAAGGAGGAGGGTGCAGAGAACTGTGGTAGATACACAGCTGCCTTCTCTTAACACCTTCAGGATGGAGTAAACCAGGGAGCTCATTAGAAGAGGAACCATTGCTGGTGAATTCTTAATGCCAGCTTCACTTTTTATTAGGTTGTTGCTTCTTTTTCAAGCAACTTTTGTTAGATACAGCCAAGGAGTTTTTTCCTTTCTTTCCTCAAGTTTGCCCCTAACAGAAATTTCTTTAAATACCGGGAAGGATCATGTTCTAGTCAAGAGTTGTGGTGCAGCACATTTTATTTTTCTTTTTAATAAAGATATACTGTATTTAACTACTGGATTGTAATTTCTTTTTATTAGTTTCTCATCAAAATTCATTAGCAACCATAAGTGTAACAGTATTTCTATCCTTCCATCTACTATAAAGACAATATCTGCCAGAAAATGTACGTAATGACGGTAGTGCTGTTTAAATCGTTTACAAAATGAGTTCTTTCTACTTTCAAAATAGCTCAAAGGCAACTATGAGTGCAATTAATTGGTCCCCTATGATACTGGTACACACAGATTGATAAACTCCACAAGGATAATTTCAGCAGGAATGGCTGAATGGCTCAGAATTTCAAGTGCTTAACATCTCTTTACATTTTCTCACAGAGAACTTTTACTTTTGAAAATCGCATTTCTTCTCTTTCACTCAGAATCTGTTTCTTTCTCTATTCCCTCTTCCTGTGATACAACTTCTGTAAAGTAACTGCTTAGTGCCAACGATGGATTTAATCACTGTACAAAATGCTAGAAACTTGCTCCTATTTCTTTTCAAATCCATCCCAAATGTGCCAGTTAGACACAGAAACAGTACATCTGGAGTACGTGTTGCAAAGACAATCCCATATCTGTGTATATTGTCCATTTAACCCCATCTTGACAACTTCACTACAATTGTTTCAGAGAGTGAGGGAAGAAAGGCAGGGCAAAATCTTGGCATCATAAATATCTCATATGTTGCAATGGCACGCTCTGTTAAGGTGTCTGCATTACTGAGGTGGATCTGGAACTTCCTTAGAGAGAGGAAAAACTGAATTTAGAACAACGGACTGCCGTCCATGTGCAACTGTAGGGGCATTACAGTTTCAAATACACAAGTACTATAAAAACTCTTTCCCTCTTGGATGTGTCTTCCATTGATTCATTTGCCTTTCTGTCTTGTGCATAGTTCATCCCCTTCTGTTCTCACCAGGCACCTTGTTCCTAGTGAAAGCCTTATGTCTAAGGGTGTATGAGTCATTAGACTTTGAGACCCAGATTCTCAAGAGGATATGAAACTTGATAAAAATATTCACACCTCTCTTTTGTTTGTAAAAGATACAGTTAATTCCTCCATTATGAAAAAAATAAATAAACCCACTCAAAAAGCACCCCAGCAAACAAAAAGTCAGGTGTACTTGAAAATAAACATTTCAGAAAGTCCTAAAAAATTCTATGATTTTTCCCTTTCTGAGAACAACTCAGCATGTCTGCAGATCCTGAAGATCAGAGGATGGACTTACATGTCTAACCAAGTCACCTACACTACTCTTAACTCGTTGCTTAACTGCTCTCTTGAAATTTCTAAAATAAGGTGACATCTTCATATCGAGTTTTAACAGTGATAATGAAGAAAAGGCTGCCATTTTGTATTTGGACTGATCAACAAGGGGCCTGCATTATATATACAGCTGCTTATACCCGCTATAAAGGATAATTTTGCTGTATTAACTCCATAAATTTGATAGAGCCAGCAAGGCTTCCAGTGCATAATAGCTTAATTTTTCATTCTAATAATAACTGGCTGCCAGTTGAAATGAATGGGAGCAAAAACAAACATTTCTGTTGCATGACATGATCCATGACAGATGTACAGTTTAGGAGGCCCTAGGGCAGGGTATTCCAAGCCTCTCCTCCCTTCACCCAACAGCGGTAAAAGCATTAACACCAAGAAAAAAGGCTGAACTGTAAAGGAACTCCTCGGAAAATGACCAAGCTATCCTCTACTTAATCCACAATTGGCAACATGCCTGATTTAAGACTATGCTAAGCATCCAGGATTTTCTAAAGTGCTTGCAGACGGTGTGTACAGTATAACATACGCCTGTAAACTACAGAGTGTGAAACATCCCTCTCTCAATCACACACAAAGGTTTACTGGAGCTTTTAGCTTTGATTTCTACTTACTCTATTTATGTTGAGAAAACCCCTTTCCCTTGGAATATATAGAGAAGATTAATAACTTGGTTATTGCTGTTTATTATTAGTAGCAATTTCATGCAATGCAACATGAAAACACATATTCCCTTTTAAAGAAATACAAAAACCCACATGCTTGAAGCTTGACAAATTTCAGTAAAAATGGGGCTGCATAGTTTAGTGCCAACAAGTTACTCAGGCTTTATGTGAGTATTGATTTATCTGCTAAATGAAAATGAATAGCCACCATATCTACTGCTTTGTTTTGCTGCCTCTGCAAGATACAACACCTTTTTAAAGAAATTCTAAGTAGTTTTAAAAGGTGAGTTGACAGTGCTATCTTTGAGCATGAAAAATCCACTTTAAGGGCCAGATATTTGTATTACTTTTGAACAAATGTCATCAGGGGCAGTAGTGGGGGTTGTTCATAGTTAGGATAGATCTTTAGAGTGGAGTTATGGTTTGTTGATGTGAAAACATGAATAACATTTCTGAGAAAAGTGCAAAGGCAAGAATTCATGCATAATCCAGGAAAGCTTTGTGTGTATTAGGATCAGATTCATGAGAGTGGTAGAGTCGCCTCACTAAGTGTTTAGGATTTGAGGCCTGTCAATGGGTCATTCCTTTGTATATTGTTGGACTGGAAAATTCCCTAATGACTTCAACGAGAGTGGCCATTATAGGTCACTAATTATCGTAGTGTCTGAGAGGCTATCTAATTTGATATAAATGAACACAACACACTGTCAAACCCCTAGGAGCTCAGAAAAAAGGTGGTAAGAGATCTAGAAAATACTCTGTGACAGAAATGCTCGAGATCAAAACCTTCACATGATGAAAACAGAACGATGAACAGCAGCATGGCCTTCTGCAGCTGTCTTTTGCCAAACATAAGTTGTTGCAACATAGACTAGAAAGGGCAATCCATGTCTGCCTAAAGCTAATCTCCAGTTCTTACTCATCACCTAGAAGCATTTGGGTTCTACTGAGGGATCTCAAGACCCCATGTGCCAGCCCTCTGTACCAGGTTTCCTGCTTGCATCCAAACCCAAGCAGAAGAAGAAAAGCTAACTACAGCCTAAACATCAGACATCTCTTCCTCAGTGGGCATGGATGAGCTCAACATGGCACATGTAGATAGGTCTTCAACCTACAGACCCCCTCCTTCTACTTAGATCCTTAGATTCTGCTTTGTCACAAGTAGTGTGAGGAACAACCTCTTTCCTAAACAGGAACTAACAGATGGGTATTGCTAAACAGTTAAAGGTCAGTGGACTCTTAGTATGCGATCAACAAGTGAAAGCATAGAAGTGAATGAAAATTCATAGAGTAAGAAACAAAGAGAAAGATGGTCAGAAATCTGAGATTGTTGTTACTCTGGAAAATTAGGGGACGATTCACTCCCCTCTAAAAGATCTTTATATACTCAGAAATAAAAGGGTTATTATCTCCACAGAGTGTTGGGAAAGCATGGAAATAGTTAATGTGTTAAAAGCTTGGGCCTCTGATATCCATGGTGAGAATGCAAAATGTCTTCTTGATGGGAGATGCAAAGCAAAAAGTACTTTACATGAAGAAGGCATGTAAAATTTTACATCTCTTTCCACAGTTACCCACACTCAATGGCTGAGTGGTTTACCACTAAAGGTAGAGTTGTGTTAGAGCACACCTTTAAGGAGCTGAGTAAGGCAACAGAAGCAAAACATAGCTTTGCAAAGAAAAACCTTTTTCATCTTGTCAGGTGTCCATTGTTAAATATATGGTTAGAAGGAACTTACCTGAGCTTAGTGCCATGAGGTTCAAAGGTCCATAGTGACTGCTAAGTCAATTTTAGTAGTCAGCCTGTTCATCCCAAGGTGTGGGACTCTGTGTGAAGGTAGAGTGTCTTTCTAGTACAGGCTGACACTAGGTGTTTATGCCAACTAACAGCCACAGCAAGAACTGCTATGGAAACATGGCCATACGTGGTATGATTTGTACTGCTGAAGTCAGGTTTTGACTTAATTAATCCCACTAATATCCACAGTTAAATTCCCCAGATATGAGGAAAAGTACAGGGTAGAGAACAAGGAGGAAATCCCACCTTTCTTCTGCTACTGGACTTTTGAGTACAATATCTCAGCTTTTTTTTTTTCTTTATTGTGACTAGTATCACAGACTGCTGCTGACCATGTCAAATTTGGATTGATACAGAATCCCCAAACCAAAATCCTACTTAAAGGGCGATTTAGTATTCAAAGAAAAGGGATGAGTTCAAACATCTCTCTCTCTCTCTCAACATTTTCCTTTGATTCTTCTAAAATAGACAAACATGTTTGTTTCTGCATGAAGAGTCACGTAAAAACCACTGAACTCTTCACAAAGTCAGTCTTTTGGTTGTTTTGTTAGGGGCTTTTTTTCTGGTTTTGTTTTGTTTGTTTTTTTTTTATCCCTCTCTACCTGCACCCTTTATGTGAAGGCTTTAATCTGTCATATGTTCAAAAAAATCCCCAACTATGATACTAATATCACACATTCCCACTGGACATGTTATGCAGGACTGGAGCAAGTCTTTAGGAATTGGAAAATTCCACTAACTTTGGAATGGTTGTCCAGTCACTGTCCTGCAAAATAGAAGTATTTTCTTATTTTAATTTTATGCATATGTGCATGAATGCTGAAGTAATATTCACATGCTGCCAGGCAGTTCCATATGCCAGCCTTTATTTTTCTGCATACATACCAGTGTCAGGTAGCAAATGCTGTGAAGCCAAATTGCACATTGCCTACATTTGCATACGTGCACATGCATGTGTACTTTTCCCCAAGCCAATCAGGCCTCCCCATTTGTCATCTATATCTGCAGGAGGAAATAACAAAGTGCACAGTTGTGTAAATCTCTCTGAAAACAATAGTTGTAATAAATTAAGCATAATCACAGGGCATTGTCCAGATCCCGCCAGCTCTGGTGATCCTTTATATCACTACCACACTAATACTAAAAAAGCTGACTCCTTGATCATGTTGGTCAGTCCTTCACTGCTCTATCATCCTACCCCTAACCACACAGTGACAGTAAATGGAGGGTGTTCTCCGGGTTCCTATTAGGAACCTCATTACTCCTCCTTTCTCTCTTTCCTGAATTAAAAATGTTTAAATTAGTTCAATACGTCTTGAACCTCTTCAGCACACTGCTGTCCGTCTGACTCACTTCCAAATTGAAGTGCATATATAAAAAAAATTGAATCAGTTCAATGATTTTAAATCACTCTTCAATGTGCAAAGTAATTTAAAATTACTGGAGTGCTTCCAATTTTTATTAGTCCTTGAATTTGGAAATGATCGAGGCTCTTCTGGGCATGTGCAGTACACTGTGACTTAAAATTATTACATCCATACTTACTTATTTAAAAAAAAACCCTCAAATTTTACTTAACAGCAGAAACCACTGAGGAGTACTATGGACAATTTCAAAAAACAAAATGGGGGACTGCATTGTTCCAAAAGGCATCAATCTTGAAAAACTCTTGCAATTTTTAAGGAAACTGAGAAGCACCATAAAATGCTTGAAGTGTTCTATATGCGGCATGGACTCCCATTTTAATTGCTACAGCACTTTTGCATTTAATTACTTTCAATGTATCTAATTGCTCTAAATTTAGCAGTTTCCCCAAAATCAATATGAGGACAGAATCAAAAAGGGCTGACTTTGTCCTTAAATCTTCTGAATGTTTAGTGACGTGATTAATCTTTATGCACAAGACTAGTCTTGAACTTAATAGGCATCCTCACCTGTTTGAGTAGGCTCAGAAAATGAATGCTACTCCCTTACATGAGTTGATTTACTGGGATTCTACAGAAGGTAAAAGAACTGCTTACAGACAAAAATATTAACAGTGTCAGTGATGTAATACTTGAAAGAACTAATCACACTACTGCTTCTCAATAGTCCATTCTAATACATCTGTTTGATGCACTCAGTCTCTGTTTTTTGGAGATACAACAGTTGAAGTATTCCTTTAAGCTGAAGGTCTTCTCATTCTCCACCATCACAATTGTAGAGTGAGGAACAAACTAAAAAAAAACCACAATGAGTTTTTATGATCCCTTTATACAAGATAAATTTATTTGACTGCTGTGAAGGCAGTCTCCTAAGACTGTGTATTTTTATACAACTGGGAAAACCTTATGGATTCCTCACCTATGAAGCTTCACAAAAGCTAAATCATGGACATGTGAAATAAGACTTCCACCTCCACCCCCTTTTCCATAATGTTCACAAATAACCCCAGAAGCCTTCATATGTTCCTCATAAATATCATAGGGCATAAAATGGAGCCCAAGCTCATGGGGAAGAGAAGTTCAATTCCAAATAGGCCTGTTTGCTACAAAACTGAAGTGTAGAGAGAGGGAGTGGTTTAAGATCAATTACCTGAAACCAGGTGCTGAGCAGATGGGAAAAGTGATGCATCTGGAATGCACTCTCTTCTTGCACATCTCACCTGACTCTCAATGTCTCCATGGCAGCTGCTGCACTGTACACCAGTGTCTTTGTCTTCCGTGTTGCCCCATTCCCCCACTGCCACTCCAGAGTGAAGACAAACCACTCCTCAGTCTTTCTGCTTCTCTCACTGTAACTATACACTTTGAAAAAAACAATTCAGGACCAGGACTTCAGCCTTCCAAAGGTATCTCCTGGCTATGTCTGAGTACATATTGAAACTCACTTCCCAGTAGCTGCAGACATCCAGCTTTGGAAGGGAAAAGAAGGCCACACCATGACCTTATTTCTCATTGGGCTCCTGGGATCCTTCTCTCCCAACTAAACATCTGCCTAAGAGCTGGCCAGAAGGTAGCTCAGAAGCTGCTTTTAAGAGTAAACAACTCACTGTCAAAGCTCTTAGCATCAGCACTCAGTGGAGGAAACAGAGGATTTACTGTGTCATATGAATTTAATATTTGATACATCCATCCACATATACCTGACTATATCCTGCCCTTGTAATGGGGATGGACTCAATGATCTAACAGATCTTTTCCATTTCTAGTTTCTATTATCCTATTATTAAAAGTAATGAGTCTCTAATCTAACAACTGAAATAATCAATAAGAAACTGAGTTTGTTTTTCAAAATTACTTTAATTTTAAAAATACAGCATGTCCATTCCCTGCTTCCTGCTTTTGACTGTGATAATAAAACTTTCCGAATGGCTAATGTAGTTTAGCTAAACAAATTAGCCAACTGCCCCATTTAAGGGGAAGAGAAAGTTTCCATTAGCCATTCAGATGTTCTTTGCCTGGTCAGCTAACAATTTTTGCAAACCAGACATCAGAAGATATATGATTTTAAACTCACTATAAGGCTAGAATACAATGCTCTGCTATAAACACACAAATAGTGCAAAAATGATGGAAAATTTGCTTTGAAAATTTGATGGAAAATAAGCTTGTCGGTGTCTCTTGGTCCAGGCACTGGAATGATTTCCAAAGTACATAAGTTCAAACGTTAGTTCTACCTTATACTTTCTGTTTCATTTTGGACAAATCACTTTAGCTGTCTCCCAGGAAGCAAAGCTAAAACCCCTCCCTTCATGCTACTCGCTTTATTGCACTGAGGTAGATTGTAAGCTCTTTCAAGAAGCTCTAGCCAAAATTGCTACATGTCTTTATAGTGCCAAACCCAGCGGTTTCATGACATTAGTGGGGATTGTTAGGGAGATTACAGTACTAAAAGAAATAGAATTTGATATAGTAGTATGACATATTGAGGATTCATAATAATATAATTAAAATAATTACCAAGTGCCTCTGAAAATATGCCAGTCTGGACAATCATTTTAGATTAGATGCCTTGACTCCATATTAGCAGATGTTTGGTGTGAAAAGGACAGATCAAAGGATTACTGCAGTTGGTGCTGAAGGCTCTACATGTATAGAAGATGCACTTTTCAGAGGTTACTTGAACCAGATTTTTTCTGATTCCTTGGACAAAATATCCCTACCATGTATGTAGCTTTAAGACTGAAGCACAGTCATTATTTTGGACGCTTGTTCCCTATTGGGGGCTGGTACATGATTGGTAAGTACCTGAAGCTCAACTGCTGGTTCATTTTCCTTCAGAAGGAGTCTAGTTTTTCCCTACATCAAAATGACCATGAACTGAACCAATGTGATATAAGCAAAGAAAATCATATCATTTGCTTTTGCTCTAGGCCAAAACTCCAACTCAAAGACAGCTTCAGAAGGGAAAGTACATGGAGATCAATCTGATCCCTTGATAGTTCCTCGTGTCCTTGTTATCATGCTTCCAATAACTCTCTGAACTTCAAAAACTGGAAACAGGTTGCTTGACATGCTACTTTGATAGTCACCAAAAAGTCAGCTGATGAGGAAGGCAAAAAGGACGACATGAGCAGAAAGACCTCCTGGAGCAAGACACTCTAGATATTTCAATCACTGCCTCCACATTTATTGGTTCCCTCCCCAGAATTATCAATACTAATGAAATGCCTTCTCTAAGCAATGATGGTCACAGAAGCAGTGTTGACTGTCCCAAAGTCTAGATGATTTTATTACATTTTACTGTTATTTCATCATGGTAGTACAATGACATAACTTCAGACAATTGCAAATTATTCATTCTTTTTTCTTTAATGATCTTCCCAGTAATATCCCACTGTTCTCAGTAAAGTCTTCAGTGAATGCATATCTTTGTTTTGATGTAGTAAGTAGAGAACTGCTCTGCCTACAATGTTTTGCTGATGCTGAGATTTGTATTTCCTCTCCACAAGATGTAACAACAACACAATACTGCAAGAAGAACATATCTGAGCTTGACATATAACCAAGTCAAACTAAAGTAATACTACTGAGAACAGCCATTAAGAAACCAGCCAAACCAGCAGTCTCTCTGGCATGACAGGCAGTAAACGTCCTGGAAAGTGTTAGAGCCTGGATGAAGTCTTCACTAATCATGGCCAGCCAGGTAACAGAAGACAGACAACATGTACAAAATACATTAATCTTGCTGGATTTTTTTTGTTAAGGGCTTGAGGAAATTATTAATCCATGCCCCCTGTTACAGATAGTGAAATTGAAACTCTTATTTATACATAAAAAACTTCCCAGTTTTCTATGCCATTTTACTGTTTAAGAAAAGTACAATAGCTTACAGAACTTTATTTTCTCACCTACCTAGATTATTCTGAAAAATAAGTCTATACTGATTTCTAAACAACTGTAAACAAAATGCATTGCTGAAAAAAATTACTTCACACTGCTGTTTTTATAGCATTCTTTTGGGTAGTTCAAGATCACATAAGCACTTGTTCAATCAATTAATATCTAAGATTGCTAAAATATAAATACAGAGTATGAATACATAGAGTCAGTGACAATTCAGCTGCTCAGCCTTGCTCCTTCCATAAATGTACTACTCATAGCTTTATTGGATAAAGACCTAAAATGAAGCAGAGACCACTGAAACAATGCAGAAAGATGCAACTGTTTGTATCTTGACTCACAGGTTTGCAACCCCAAAAAGAAATGTAAAAATGTTGACAGCAGCAGAACTTCCAGAAATATTCTTAATTAAGATGTAGGATACCAAGAAGGGTTAATATTGTTTGAAAGTAAAAGCTCTCGTTCTAATAACAAGACCTCTCTCTGTGCACTGCTGGGTCAGCATGGTAATTAAGAAAATTGCCTTTAGTGCAGTTGTTTGGTAATGCTATTATCATCTTTTTTCATCTTTTAACAAGAGTAAACTACTTGAAGATGTCCCCATTTACTCTTCTTGCTTCTAGTAACCCATGAACCCATCAAGTCCATACTGTGCTAGCATTTAATGGCCTAAATGAGTTACTTTATCATCTGGTTCACCCTGAAGTCTTTTACATATTTTTCTTGACCTTTAACTTTCTGACTATTATTTTGACAGCTATCATTAATGCTGTGTCCTGGGCAACCACACATTGACTAAGATGGATGGCAAAATGACTAAGGAGTTGAAAGTAACGCACACCTACTTTCATCTTCCTCGTGATTAAATCAAAACCATACAAAGCTAAGTCATATGATGGGTCCCATGGAAGCAGTAGAGAATATGAGCCACAAGTGTAGTAAGTAAAGCTGAACAGAGAAAACAAGAGAGGCAGAAAAGTGGCCTTATTGCAATACAAATAAGCTACATAAATTGGACTCCTAGAACTCTATAAATCTTCCAAGTTATGACTATTCATCTGTGAACTTAGATGAATCAATAGGTAGTTAGAACAAAAATACTTTATACTCGTCAGTTAAAACAGGTTTGGCAGTAAATTTCACTCAAAAAAACCCTCAGTCCACAACACAGAAAAGAAATTCTTATGTGGAAAGGACACAGTTAATTGGACAGAAAGTTTGATACAATTTACTACTTTTCTAATAAGCTACCCCACTTCAAAGGTGAGCATGGCCCCTTCTGATCACTTGCATGGAACACCACGGACTGTGGTCCTGCACAATTGTAAGGTCACTACCAATCATGCACCTCCAACAATTAAACTATTCCCCTCAGAAAAGCTGGATGATTTCATTTAAGAAAATGGAATCTAGATAAAAGGGGCAAAAGGAACTTCAAATAGTTCCACATCCTTAAAATGAGAGTAAAAAGTAAAGGAGATGTTAGTGTCAGATAAGATCGTACGCAAAGAGTCATTCTGACTGCATTTCAGACAGTTGGTGTAATCAGGCAGTAGGTTAATGGAAAGGAAGCCACTATATTGCCAAGGTACAGAAAAAAAAGGGTGATTTAAGAGTCCACTAAAGTATTATCCAGAGACTAGATTCAAAAAGCCCAAGCTAAACTATCAGGAAAAAGCTAGGAACAACATGAGAAGGAAACACAACCAGAACAATGTCACAAAAAAAATTCTCAGCCTCTTCATCTTGTTAAATGAATGACCCTCACTGATGGAAAACTGAAATACTACAGCTCACTGATGGACCTGACACTTGACCCCTCTTACTAATTAGGCATGGAATCTGGAAACTACAGCACTTATTTGCTTTAAGCAGCATTCTTTAGGGCCATAACAATTTTTGTGATTGCTTTATGAGCAGAATTTTTACTATGCAGGGACCAGATGAAAATAAAGCTAGCAAAATGACTACAGGCAGCTCTTGGGTAGAGAAGCTAAACTTCAGATGACCTTGGTCTTACTCTGGTTTGCACATGCCTGATGTTTTCAAAACAGATGTTCTTAAAAAGCATATTCCCTGGGAAGAGTTTCAGATCTGATCCTCAAAAGTTGTGCATTCCCCACAAGGCCCTAAACAGGCCCAAGAAAGGGGAACGTGTAGGATCAGTCCTTCAGTATTGGGGACAAACTCTTGATGTTGAACCAAGTCCGTAATTCTGCAGTCAAGAAAACCAAGCTGCCATATCTGGATCTCTCTACCCTAAAAAGGATAAAACTATCCTTTTATAGGATTAGAAAATAGCCCACTACACATAATTCATCTATGTTTTATGTCTGGTATTTTTAGTTGAAAATATTTCCAATTAAAACAATGCTTCTGGGGGTGTGAGTGCAATTCAAGGCATCAAATCAGCTTTCACATTACAATAAAGCAATGATAATAAAACATATCCAGAACAAATACTAACCCATGCACTCAGCGTCACACTGGCAAAAGCCTTTTAGAAGACCGTAATGATGCATTAATTAGTCCTGAATGATGATATTACTAATATGCAATGACTTACTAACTGAGAAACTCACATTAACAAAGCACATGTGCTCCATGCTTCCTTCACACATCACACAGCACGGTCAAACTTACAGTCATTTGCATTATTTCTCTCTCTCATCTCAGGTAAGCCAGCAGGTCAAAAGATAATCAAAACAAGAAGCCTCATACTGCACAGTTTTACTCATGCAAGCAAATGCAAACTTTCTTAAACATAACTGCATGTGCAATACAGTAAAACAGCTCATGAGCTTGGTAACTTGCAGGAGTAGCTTAAAAGAATAATTGATTTCAGGAAAACGGTTGCAAATTAAGACCATTCTCCAGCTCTAGAATCCCACGTAGACCTTAAGACAACTTTTGCTCTACCAAATTTGAGTGAGATCAGAGCAAGTCTACTTCAGTGCCTCAAACCGCAGCCCATGCCCTGCACCCTCCAGGTGTCAAACAGGTGTGCACAGGACCGTTTTATTACAGGGTTCAACGATCAGAAAAATGTACAAGGGAAATGGGGACATGTTGCCCCAGGAATTATGTATAGCTTTTCTCATGACAGAAGTGTGATGTATGGACTAGATTCAAAGAAAGGAAAAAATATTATTTTATATTTAACAATAGCCCTGCATTCAAAAATAAATCAGTCCAACTATAAAGACTAGTCGACATTTTATTGGTGACAAACATCCTTCTCCTAAAGCGCATTTACAAAAGCCAAACACAGCCAAAAGATATGGTGGTGTGTTTTTGTATATTGCTGTGGATTAAATTAGGCAATTCTTAATTACTTACAATATATTCAAGTTACATTGCACCATAACCAAAAATATATTGTTCACTTGTTTCCCCTTCAGTTCTCTCCTGGACGTTTCTTTCTTTTGTTTATCTCTGTCTAATAATAATGCAGGTATATATAAAAAAAGTGAGAACTTTAAGAAGTCCAGTAGGTATAGTCATCCATTTCAACTAGAAACTCTAATCATTCTGCTAATACTATTCATGATATTGAATAACTGTAAAAGCTTTATTACAGCTTGCATATCATTGCAAAAAAGTGAAGACCTAATGCAGTCATGTTTCAGGAGAAGTTGCTGTGTGCATTAATCAATATGCTGCTCTATCCTTACCTATGATTCTTCATTAAAATCGTTGTCTTATCTGATAAGCAACTGTTGTTTGCTAAAAGATAATGGTTTTTACAGCCATCACATCTTTATGTGCCTCTGCTGTCCAAATTAAGTGCTACTTTTACTTCATGGTATAGGATTTTCTTTCTAATTTTTGTCTTGGTAAAAATTAAACACCAAGCCCATCCTTGAATCAGCATCCCAACTCCCTATTTACCACAGGTAGGAAACCAGGCAGGAAAATGGGATATTCCAAGGGCTTTTAAATTCCTGGTGCCCAAGCGGCAATGTAGTAGTAAGACAAGACTAGTAATGCTGACAACTGATGGTGAGCAGAATGTTTAATAAAAAGGCAGCACCAACTGTAGGAATGGGCAAATTCATTAAATGAAAAATTCCCAGGGAGTGTAAACAGACTGCATCTGTGAGCTGATGCTTCCCAGATTAATGAAGCAACAAGGTCCCATGCTATGACTTGGTGAGTCTCAACCTTTTTCACTTCAATTTTCGGGGGGCATTTTTGCCCTGGGTGATGAACACACTGAGTGTGGATCACAAACTTCATTACACCTCTCTCTTTCTTGTCTCCATCTCTCCTTTGGATGGAGCCTTCCTGGGCCAACCTCAGAAAAGCTCACTACTTTCCTCATGCCCCCAGCAAGTGCTCTACAGACAGCTGATATTCTGATCACTGATCAGAGCTGAAGAATTCCAGAAATAAACAACTATGGGAAAATTGCATATTTAGAACTTTTTTCTTTGATGTGTTTCAGTTGCATGACACAAACATGAAAAGAAACATCCCTGAAAGCAATCTCTTTTTCTTCCCACCTACTAAAAAAAAGCATTTGAAGTATCAATGTTCGTAATCACTCAGAGTTAATTGGTGCTAAAATGAATGGATTTTTCAGCAGCTACATGAGAGTATTTAAGTTAAAGTGCACGCAAACATACATCTAAGCAGGTATGTGGATTAATTTACCTTATGTCATAAGGGTGTTTCCCCAGTAATTTGCTTACTGGTAAGTGAGAGTAGCTGAGAGGTTCAGCTCACTGTTAATTAAATCAAACCTGTCACCAGCTCCCCCGCTCCCCATAGCACTGCACCCCTGCAGCCAGTCTGTGGGGCCGCACCAGCGCTCACTGACCTGAGTGCAAAGTACCAAACTGCTTGTTTTTCACTCCACACACACCAAACCCACCAAATCTTGGCCAGCTGGAAGTACCAAATGGCCTAGCTTGCACTGAATTTGCCCTGTTGGACAAATTAGACAAAGTGATCATGGGTATTTTACTTGCAAACAGGGAGCCAATATGTCTACCAAGAGAAACTACTACGGTCAGAATGGGTATTCGTGCAGTATCATCACACAAAATATTATTTGGGAAGAGAGGAAATAATTTAGTTAAAATTTGTAAAACTCAGATAACTGTTTGAATGTGTTCAAAGTGCAAAGACACTGAAGTGTGACATAATTATTTTTTTTTAATCAAGAATAACAGTAATTCTTATTGCAGAAACCCCTGTCCTTCCTGACCAAATAATTCTCAAACAAAAAACCAGCTATAATCCACCACTGACAAATAGCAGTTCTCTTAATTTATTAATCTAATTAATGTACTCCCTGTATTTATTAAACTAATTGCATTGGTTCCTCAAGGGGAATTACATTCCCTCCATTTCTCCTTAACCTGTATCCTAGGCAGAATCTTCAATATTTTATTGCCATAATTGAAAAAATATTTTTGGTATATTCCTACTCTATAATAAACTCTTACCATAAACAAGGTGTTGTGATTTTTAACTCATAAAAACACAGCAGGTGAACAGAAAGGGGATGTGATAATTCTGACAATAAAGTTTGCACTGCTGCCCCAAAAGCCCAGAGTATTGGCAGCTCTTGCCAGACTTTACAAGAAAATGTCCTACTGGAGCAGCACATCATGAAATGCTTTATAGAAAAAAAAAGAAAATGCTCAATGCAGGCAAGACTTTAACAAAACATTTTGGAAATAAAAGGGGCCTCAAGCACTAATGTAATTCAATAAATAAAACATCAATATCAGTGACATAGTAACAGGCCAATTGAACACACCCAGTTTGCTCTAACCAGCAAGAAATGCACAGTAGTGCAGAGTGAAAGAAAGGAAAATGCATAACATTTTTTGGTATGGGATTTCTGAAATGATTTGATTCAACTGTCTGTTAAAAAGCAGCTAAACACAACACTTACAGCCATCACAGTGTTATGGATAGGATTTTATCTGTACTTCCATTGTAAATGTGAAGTAATTCACAGTAACTCAGAGGACATAACATAAGATTTCTGTTGAAAGTTCAGCCTTATGTCAATCTGCTACACATGAGTAAATTTCACATTCAAAGAACCTATGATTTCAGTTATTCTTTGTTTTAAATGGGCAAGGTTTTAACAGCTTTCATGCACAAAGTGAAAAATTCGAAGTTGGTTGAAAAACAGAAAATGTCAACGTTGGTACGAACTTGTATCAAATTATACCTGAAGAAACGTTAGGAAAAGCTGAAGGGGAAAGGTACCTTTTAAAATCTCACACAGAAGGGATACAGAGAGCTAACCCCTTTGTGCCTGAGAGAAAATAACATATCCAGCACTGCAACCAAGGGAAATGTGGAGAGAGGGAAGTTTGGGACCTTCAGTGCAGAAAAATAAATGTCTGTAAGATAGGATGAATCTCTAGCAAATGCAATGTAATCCCTTAGTACTCTCACATTTTTTTTCTAGATCTGAACAATGAGGTATGTTCCCTTCGGGGACTGAGGAATGTTCAAACCCTGAATGTCAGTATTTATCCCATGTAGCTGTAGTTTGATTCCTCCAGAAGCAATGACTGATGTCACAGCAAGAGAAGAACATGGATGGAGGAAAAAAGTGTGAGCAGATGGCTGCCTGAGTTAAACTAAAATGCAAACAGGATGAAATTAAACAAGGAAAGTAGAGGGTGAAAAAGAGTCCTAACAGGGAAAAGTATTAGAACAGGAGAATTTTTAGCTAGAGAGATGATGATGTTCTCTTTGACTGCTTCATTCACAGCTGGACAAAGCACTGTGAAAGGTACCAGAAGGGACACACAGGAGTACCTACTCTGCTATTACAGAGTCTGTCTGAATTCAGGTGAATCAAGCCATGAAAAGAGTCACCTGTTACTTCCCTTTTCAGAGGAATACAGTGCTCTGCAGGTAATATTCCATGTACTGAATATTACAATATTTTAAAACATATTTATATCAGTTTGTTCCCCAAATACAGCTTCTCTTACACAATAAGGGACCAAACAGAAACAAAACCAAAAAAACCCCATATAAATATATATACACGTAAAAGTTATTAATTTACTGTCATTCTTTGGACAGCAGTCTCCTGCCAGGCATTCACCTCTAGTGGGACCTCTGACTGAAGCCAACACCTTCTGCATCTTCTCTGTGTCACCTGCACAACTTTTAAAAATAAAGTACCAACAGTTGCACATTGTCATTTGTTAATTATAATCATTTTTCTTAAAGGACTGAAGACTGCAAATAACACTGCCAACACAAACATCTAAAATATAGGTAGTTGTTAGCAAGTTGTTAGCACAATAGATAATTTTGAATATCCCTAAGTACACGAAGAGGCTGAGTGCATAGTTAGAGCATTTCTGACGTATCACCTCCACCACAGTGGACTCCCTTCATTGTAGAAATCACTGCACTCCCACAATTCCATCACAAAATGAACAAGTGTGGCCTGGCTTGGCCAATGTTTATCAGCATCAGTAGCACCTCCTTCCACACAATCCATCTAACCTCTCATTTACTCTGGGGCAAATGTGTGAAGAAGCAGGTCGGTGGTTTTTCCCCTGATGCCGAAAGGGTGATGGCAAGAATTTAGTGGACTCTGAGGAGTTCTCCTGTGCTTGTAAGTTCTTCACTCCCAGTGTTAACTATGGAAACACATATGGATGGAACATCGTCTGTGGAAGAAATGTGAGATAAACTAGGAGGAACATTAATTTTGAACTGTGCTGGAGGCATCCCTTTCCATTACTCTTCTTTTTCATCTCCTTCCTTGTAATCCACATCTTCCTTGGTAACAAAACCTCTTCCAAATGGAAATGCTTCTCTGCTCACAATGTCTCCTTATGAAAAAGGAAAGAGAGAAGAGAGCTGCTGCTCTGAGTGGTTCTGTACAGGGCAATTGAGAACTGCTTTCATCTTCTTGACTAATGCTCATATAAGACACATAGGAAATACCTGGAAAAATATTGCTATGGTCAATAAAGAAGAAGGAAAAAACCCTATCATTTTGCCGATGGATGCTTCCTCCATATGACGCCAGCTCGCATTTTGAGGTCTTTGGAACAACTAGCTGACTGCACTTCCCTCTCTTACTTTTGGTAGTGTTTTGACAAGCCTTAATTTTGCTTTAATGTTGGTTATTTCTGACTCATTTCTGGCTCTGTCATTTAGGAACTGTTGGTATAACACTTTATGCATCAGCTGTTTCTTGGTGGTCCAAGGTGGTATCACCAGGCTCCACAGGTACTGCTCTTTTCTTTATTTCATTATGCTTTATTAACATCTTCTTCTTCACCTACTTGACACCAAAGACCTCCAGTATCTTTCTGCCAGGTGACTCAGGTTATTTCTTCCACCCCTCTCCAGAGTAAATGAGAGATCCCTTCCCTTAACCATACTTCTCATTCTTCCTTTTCCAACCCATTGTCCTCAGAGTCCCTCCTGTCAAGCCAGCAGGTCTTCTGGACAAAGAAAAAAGTTGGAGACCTGCTCTGAATGCCGTTGCTGAAGTAACTGTGAGCCAAAGAAAGGGTCCACACTCACCCATAGGGTGAAACAAGCTTTTCTCACAGCAGTAAGGGATTAACAATAGAGCAGTTTAGACAGGACTTTATACTCTGTAGTACATGGAATTAACACAAACAACATGGGTGACCATTATTTTACATGCTAGATGCATTATCCCCACCTTACATTTTTCTTTATGGAGTCTTTGAGTTAACAGGATAAAAAACTGCACGGTCAGAAATTTTGAGGTGAAGTAGGCAACCCATTCTGAAAGATGACTTTATGGGATTGACATCATTCTTCAGTTCCTCCTGAATTAAAACATTTGTCTGTGAAAAAGAATACTGTAAAGAACTTCACATGCAAAAGCAGTTCATTAAATTAAATTTTCTAGCATTTCATGTGTGTTACAAAAGGTCAGATAGTTCTCTAATTGGAATGAGAAGACATTGAAGAGGCATGCACATAAAAAGTTAACTTTCTGAAAGGTGACCAACTGAAATGGGACTGTATCAGTGAGTAATTTTTTTCTACAGTGTAAGTACAGTGTATGTGAGGAAAGTGAACTGTTCTCTTCACTCATGGAGAGTCTCTTGAAGACTGCACAAAACTTCATTCATGTTTAAGGCCAGAAAACCACCACAAAGAGTATTCCCTAACATTTGGAGTGACTACAGCTTTAGTTGACTCCACTTGGATTTGTAAGAACCTCTGAAAATTCAGACAGTCTTGGTTTGATGAAAAATATTTGTCTCTCTACAAGTAAAAATGCTGGCAAAGATTTCTGGTCTTTTCTACAAATACATATTTTCTGTTTATCTCAAACAAAATCAGTATATCAACATTATTTTATATATTTCATAGGTGAGTAAACTGATCACTACAAAGTGGGCAATTGCCTTGTTAAGGTCAAACATGAGTTAGCATGCCTGAAAACAGATATCTCTTGCTCCAACCACTAGACCAGCCTTTTTTCATTTTTTACCCTCTCCATGTTCTCTTTCTTAAAACTCCATGTTTCAAATGAAAACTGGAAAGGGAGCTGAAATATGTGGAACTCCAAAGGAAAGTAATTTGTTTTAAGAAACAATCCTGAAAAGTCTGGCCAAATGTTCTCATGCTTTATTTAGATATCAGAATGTGTTGCATCCATTTTCAATCTCCTAAACGTAGATAAAGAACAAAAAAATAATTGAGAAAGTAAAAAATAAATGGCTGGCAACAAAACTGCTGAACTGACAGCCTGGTAAGTCATCTTAATCAAGTGTTATCGTGGCAACAGAGTAGACCTCTGATTTTTGACTCATGTCACAAATTGCATTGTGACAGTTCTGTTGAGAACTCTTTTTTCCACTGACAAGCTCTTGTTTTCACATCTGGAAGAAAGGGGTGACCAGAAGTTCAAAATTCAATGGTCTAAAAATGCATGACTGAAAACGCTTAAAGGGCAGCAGTGAAGAATGTTTGGAAATTAAAAGCCAGGTTCCTCCAGCCTTGATGATTCCCCAGTTCTCAGTGCCTCTTCTGAACCTTGCCTGCTGCATGTTTCTAGAGCTGCCCTTTCATCTGCTACACCCTATTGCCTTGGATTTAGGTCCAAGGCACAAGCAGATAAAAATATTAAGACCTTGCAAAGACAGTGAGAAAAAGAATCCTCACAAGATCCCATGATCTTACCTACCTGAATGGTCTGTGTGCATTTTGTCGATGTATTACCAATAGGCATAAAAAGCTATGTGCCACACTTCTTACATTTCCTAATCCACTCCCATTCAGCAAAATATTGAGGATTGCAGAAGGAAGAGAGGCAGTTTCGACAGTTATACATCATGATTCCTCCCAACTTCAGGCTCTTAATTTATTTATGATAGGTGAGGCAAAACACTTCTGAGTTGCCCCTCTCTTGGTTTGCTGTAGAGACATCCTACAGTGACTACATTCAGAAGAGAGAGGCAACATTTAAGCAGAAAAACACCCTGGATTTAACTCCTGCTTGGAGTTCTAACTTCACTGTAAAGTGAAATACTGCCTAAACACTTATTTGGACTACAGCATATTTACTCTACTACAGCTATTATCCCAATTATCTACAGTTCCATAGACTACTGTTTCAGCACTTGTGTACAGATATGTAATATGTTTTCTGCCTGTAAACACAGCATGAATTACAGAAAACTTAGGATACTGAGTACAGAGAAGTATGGTAGCTAAATTATTCTTTTGTTTAACCCCTATTCTTGAAATGGGAAACTGTTGAGATATCACTGTCCTTGGTAAACACCGAGATTTCAGTAGCACAGAAAAAGAGTCATAAATGCACGGTGATATCTGGCACAACATAACAAAAAGAAAGAACTCACATCATTCTTCCCACAGCCCTTACACAGACACCCACAGATTCTCTGTGCTCTACCATGAATAAATTTCCTCCTGTGCAATTTCCAAGGAGGGAAATCTTTGCCCCTGATCACATTAAACAAGGCAACATACATTTTGTGGGTTGTACAATACTTATGCTTTTTTTCATTTTTATGTATAATGCCATCTACATAGCAGTGGTGACCTGTGCAAAAGGATGTTCTAGGTTGCCTTAAAATTGTGCTCTCATTTTCCATGTAACATTTAAACAAACAAAAAGATACTGCTACTTGAGCAAGGTCAGAGAGATCTTCAGATGGTCTATTTCCTCAGCTTGCCTCTGGCTCCACATTGCTTTGCAAATCAGATGCTAGATATATTTTGATTAGTTTGTACTTTAATGGATCATGTACAAAGAGTCCACCCTTCACATCATTGTCATTAATTTTTTCTGGAGTCTGATGGGAAAAGCAGGTAGAAGGTTTTGTGTGTGTGTGTGTGTGTGTGTGTGTATGTGAGTGGTTGTGTGCACCACCATATACATGTGTGCTGATTGAAAAGTGATGGATTATTTTCATGTGGTAAGAAACAATGTTTTCTTTAGCACAGCAGGATATTCTGTTTGCAAGGTCTAACAGTGAAATATTATGCATATCTGGAGCTGGCCCACTGCCAAAAACCAAACTGCAGAAATCAGAAGAGATTTTGAATCTGAATCTTAAAAAAACAGTACAGCTCTAAAAAGCAACTAATGAGACATTCAAAACAGAAAAGCATTTGTACTAATGTGTGAGTGCTGTCATATATGTCAGCATTTAGCAAAACAGTAAATAATTATTCACCTAAATGTTACATTGAACTTCTAATTAAAATATAAATATATTTTCAATGACTGCTACCTCTGTGCTGATATGGGTTTATTTATCATGACCTAAAGTAAATTAAGTGAAATATTTCCCAAGCTCAAAGAAACAATCACTTAAGAAGTAGGTACAAATAAGAAAACAAACCACAAAAAATTGCATAACCTCAAAGAACCAAATGCATGGTAGCACACCAAACTAGAATTTACCAGCCCAGAAAATTGAACAGCAAAATGTTTTCATTCAAGTTTTTGGAAAGAGGATGGGGCTGTGAGTAACACTCAACCACAGGGAGCTGGGCTGGGGTCCAGTCAGCCACTGCTGGAGCTAGCTGCAGTTTTGCCATTCAGTTCACTTGTGGACAAGCCAAGCATTCCCCTGTAGAAATCAGGCCTTTTTTTAGTGCTAAGATCCAATTAAATAGGATGGGAGAAATACCGGGGTACAGTCAACACCCTGATCCTTGCATATGTAATTCCAATGAAAAGGCAAAAAGAAGTTCACGTGAGGATGGAGGACCAGGTTCCAACAGCACACACAACTCTGGCTAGCTGGGGTCTTACAGCTGGCATTGTAAACTTGCAAAAATCCATTTCATTCCAGAGGACATAACTTTCTGCATGGGATCTACAAAAAACTTTTTTGTAAAAACAACTCTTCCCTTGGCAAGTCTTCTTACATTGGTGCACTCCTTTCTTGATTAATTTATTGCATTTGACTAATTACTAGATAACACTGGATTGTGTGTGTAAGGGCACACATATGTATGTGACCAAGTGAAGATGTTATTTACCATTAGCAAGCCCTTCTGGAAAATCTCACTCAAGCTCTCACGGTGCATCTTTATTTCCACTGCAGCCCTTTTATCTCTAGATCTTCACACTGGGGTTCAGAAAATACTTATGGTACTAGAGAGTTTATTAAAAATAGGCTAGTGGTTTTATCAATATAGTTAATATTCTAAGAGCAAAAGATTTAGTGTCAGGACACAATCAATGTCTGGACTATTAGTAAGGAAACTGCAGCATTTTGAAAAAGGAAAACCTGGGAATTCAGGTTATAGATTTAATAAACTTCCAGAGTTAATCATGTCTGTTCTTATAATCTGATTTTTTTAAAAAACAAAACAAAGCCTACTAGAAATTTGGAAACCATATTGGTAAGACACAAATATTTTTGAATACTTTGAATATAGAGCTTTTCACTTGCCCTGTTGCATTTCTTTTGACATATTACCTCAGAACCTTTATTTTGCAATCATTAGAAACTGGTTTGAAATAGCAACGGTTTCTGCCAAAAATAAAGGTTCCACCAAATGATGACTTGCCATTTTCACCTGGCAGAATACATTACTATTGGGAATATTCTGCCTGAGTTTCCACTAGGGATTTTCATTGTTATATTTTGATACAGAAGTTGACTGGCACATCTTTCCAAAATCTTTCTCGTTTTTTCCAAACATAACTAGCATATAAAAAGAACCATAATATGTATTATGGGAAAGCAGCACAGTGATATAAAAGACTTCCATACTAAGAGCAGACGGAAAATGGTAGTTATTATTAATTTAGAAAAAACAAAAGAGCTACCCAGCATTTCAGTAATGTGGCAAGTTGTGTGCTATTGAGGGAAAGAGGATTTTATAATTGGATTTTAGAGTAATTTAGGAGACGAGATAAGCTGTAATGGTTGCATATTAGAGGTTAAAACTACAGCAGAAACTCATAACGTAAGGGTTCATTGCACTGAGGAAAACAGAACAAAGGAAACAATGCAGGAGCAGCCTGGCATAGGTAGCAACAAGGTAAGTATAGGCTATGGGAAACTGAGGGGCTTTTATACTGACATCCACTTAAACAGGTATCAAGCAGCGTTCCTTCCCTTCACAATTGGCTTCTTGAAAAAAACAATTATATAATATATATATATATATTTTCTACTATATGCATATATAACAGGGTAGGCAGTAATGTCATGATTTTAGGAGAGGAATGACAACAAGAATTTTCATTTTCCTCAATAATAATGACAAAAGAATACACCACAATGCTGCCAAGCACAGACAGCACAAAACTTTTGCATGAGGAATCATTGAAATTTCAGGGCACAGTAGCTCTGGAGACGGGGGGTACCGTTCCCTGCTAATTCTCCCCTGAGCAAAAGGAGACACAGTAGGAGATGGAAACCTCTCCCTGCTCGCCTCACGCTCCCGCAGACCTTGCAGCTCCCGCCGGCTCTGCTGCTGCTTCCTCCACCTTCTCTGAAGGCTGAAACTCTTTTCCCCCTCCATTTGTCAAGTCAAAACTTGAACCAACTCAGTCTCCAGAGCCTCGGCAGCTCCGGCCGCTGCTGCAGCGCACAGGCCATGCAGGCAGCACTTTGCCAATAGAGAGGACGGAGACAAGGAGCAGAGGCCAGAAACAAAGGCTAGGCCATCAAAGTCACACAGAGCAGAGCCCGAGACAAGCATCAAAGTGATCACTAATAATCCTTTTCTGGGACTACTGTCTGCCTCCACGCTGCCTGCGAGAAGCCTGGCTGACACACTGCCTGCAAGGCAGGCTCCCAACCAAAGCCGGCAGGCTCCCAACCAAAGCCGGCAGGCCTGGGTGCAGTGCAAGCGAAGGGCAGTCGCTTTTTAAATATAAGCAGCTACATCCCTGCAATCTGCAGGATGTCAACTCAGCAGCCAAGTCCCGTTATTTTGTTGGGGGTGGGAGAGAAAGGGAGAAATATTCTCCAGCATTTTTCCCAGCTGATAGCAGAAAGCACACTTTCAGTTTCCATTGCAGACAGATTCAGCTGCAGAATGGAGCAGTGTGACAAAGTTCTCAGTTGTGACAAATGAGCACAGGCTAAGATCACTTGCTTTATATTAAATGAAGACCCAGCCTTGGATTTTTTAAAACCAGGTGTCTAATTTTTTTGTGGGACTTTGCCAACATTGAGATATTTTATGTTTGCCAGCTGCCAGTCTCGGTTTGGAAAGCATAGCTTCCTCACTCAGCGATGCAACTCCATAGGCATAGCAAATTATGTACACGTTTGGCAAGCAGCTTTGAAAGGAAAAAAAAAAAGAAAAAAAGAAATGTATTCTATGCCAAGAAATGTGAATACTTCCAAAAATATAGTAGTTTATCAGAGGAAAACAGTTTCACCTCCTGTTTGCCTTCCAAGGATTTAGCTGGGGAATGTTCACCTGAGCAATCTAAAATCTCAACATTCCAGAGGTAAAGGGTAGGGAGGAAAGAAAGCAAGCACATTATTCTGCACGGTGAATTCCTGTGCTGTGGCTTCTCCCAGCAAACAGAGCACCATCACTCTCCAACAGGGTAAATAACCCAAGCCTTGAGGAAGCAAAATCTGTTTAGAGAGTGCGTGCTATCACTGTCCTTAGAATGAAGGATACTTCAGTTGGAGGCCTCCTTCGTTACCAGTGCTTGGCTACCCCCTGCTGGGCTCCCACGGCTCAGACCCTTCTGTACCATCAGGCAGCGAGAGCGAAGCTCCCCAAACACACCAAGTTCATCACCGGGGTAAGCTCCCTAAACCAAACCAGGCTGCCAGCCTTTACTCCTGCTCAGTACTGAAAAATGACACAGCCTGCTCAGCTGAGATTAAAGAGATAGCTGGTTATTGCACCACAAGAGTCTATTTTTTATCTTATGCGTGGATTTTTTCATAGATTTCCCTGAAATTCTAAATCAGAACACATTTGAGGAAACAGTGGTACACTCAAGAAGCAAATGACCCTCTAACATATGAATATCCAGAAAACCAAATATTTTCCAAGTAAGTATAAAACTCTAAAGCAGCAAGTTTCCTTACTAATTCTATATAAATTGAGTAAGCACATCTTAAACACTTTGCTCAGCTTGCTTTAAAAGCATTCCTCAAATAGAATTCAGAACAGAAATTCCCAGTATGAAACCCTTATTTATGTATTCTGTGGATAAATTAAAACAGGAAAATGCCTGCAAGATGTGTTCAAACAACTAAGAGTTCCTGTAAACCAAACATATATTAAAAAACAGAAAAGTGAAAAGAAAAAGATTAGTTGTTTAAAGCTATAACACAGCTGTATGCAACTAAAGCCAGAAACATGTGAAATTAAATTGGATTTTGGGGCAGGGGGTGGGGTAGTGTGCAGTGGGGTTAAGTTTACTAGTAATTCAAATACTTTTTTCCAAGTTGCAAAATGTTGTTACTGACACTTTTTTTTTCATTCTGTTTATTTTTGTGAACAAGGCAGAAAAGAAATTGCTATTTGAACCATATAAACAGAGGCTGCATGTGTTGGCTTAGGGCTCTTGCTTAGCCAGTTTCTTCTCCTACATAGCAGAAGGGAAAAAAAAAAAAAGGCAAATATCCTTTCAAACATTTGCTACTGTCATATAAATAGTGAAATTCTATTTAACAGCAGATTAATAATAGGCTGAATTAGTCTCTAACCTCCTTGACTTCTAAATGCTGGTAAGACACTGTCACCCCTTGTTCCTTTATCTAAATAAAGCATGTGTAGCAAACAAATATTTCCCTTGTGTTACCATAGGAAAAGGGAAGAAGTTTTCATGAAACAGAGTTGTAAAGGGATCATATTACTGAACTAGAGTCACATCTCTGCTCTCAACTTTTGTCCTTTATGCTGGCTGTCCTCTGCAAGAAGAGAAATGGCAGCAGCAGACTTTGAGGAGGGAGGGGAAAGAGAGGATACTGTGCCTGTCTGTTAGTCAGCAGGAGCCGTCAGCTAAAGGGGATGGGTTAGAATCAGTGATTCTCAAAATCTAGACAACTAATCTATTTTTTTTCTCCTATATTTAGATTCTGGTTTGTTCTCAGGACACATAACCTTTTCAAAGTTTCACTCCTGAAAGGACTGGAAAAAAATAGTATTTCAAAGCTACAGGCCAACAAGGAATAGAGGGATCCGATCCTTCAACTGCCACTATTGACATAAGGCCTTTGCTTTACTCAAAATGGCTTTGTCCCTGCTGTGGATCTGTTTTATTTGAAAGCAGAAGGCACTTATGTAAAAACAGAGCCAGAATCTGTCACTAATCTGAGAAGTTTTCCACACAGCTCCAGCCCAAGCTTTCTCTCGGTTGTTTAGCACTGGCCATACACTGCTGGAAAATGAACAGGGCCTGGGAATCATTCAGCAAGGTGCCGAGAGTGAAAGTGGATGGAAGGATATGTCTCTTTTCTGCAGACAGAGGACTAGAGAAGGAAGTGATGGGCATCTCCACTCCATCCCATCCTGCAGTCCTGGCTCCCAAGTGGGCAGACCTCGAGGAAACCTCCTATGTGCCCGGGATGCCACCGAAGTTCACCTATTCTTCCTGAGAATCTCTGCATCTCATCCCATCAGAAAGTCAGGAGTAGACTGGGATGCATATCGAGAACTCAAATTTAAGTAACACTTGCAGTTCTCAGAGTTTATCTTATACATTCCTCAGGACTGCATCCAACCTTTGGTTTCACTGTATGTCCTGGTCTTCTTCACAATAGCTCATCTTGACCTCTACATTCCTCCTTCCAGCTCTCCCAAACACCACCTTTCCTTCCCTAGCCAGGATGGCTCTTACCAGCTTTCTATCATGACTTTTAATGGCCCAGTCCTGTGCTTCCAAGACTCCAACTATGTGGCTAGCTATCATTTTCTTATGGGCTCAAGTTGCACAGATCTTTCCTGGAGCTACACAGACTCTATCTGACGTCATCTCTAACCTTAGTTACCCTTCTGCTAGTCTGCTAGTAGCGTTTCTCCTCAGCTTCTGTCCTAGCTCTCTTGCAGACATCTTTTTCTGGAAGGTGCTAAAATCTCCTCAGATCTGTCAGGCACTGCCTAGCCACCCCACTCACATTCATAGCTACCTAGTTTCTCTGATGAAATCTCAGCACGGCTGTGTACGGTATGCCCATGTGAAAAACTGTGAGATGCATGTTCTTGCAGCCTTCCGTGTAATTAGTGAAGAATGCAAGGGCTTCGCAATTTGAGAGAAACTGGAGTATTCTAGGTATTAATCCTGCATCAGCTCTAGATGTGAGCAGAGGAAGAATATGAAGGATGTGTGAAATATGGGATATGAGGAAAGAGAGAGGAGCTAACACAAAAACTGTCATCTGTGGAGAAATCATTAGTGTCAAATAATTTAGATCCAAAAGATTTCATTTCAAACACTGTGAATGATCCAGGCTGTAGTATCAGCAAATTAGCATTTGCAGAACAGATCTCTAAACACAAGGAATGTGCTCCAACAGAAGCCACTGCTATTCCTCTACTCCCACTAATGTGTCCCACTGCGAATTGCAATAGGTATCACACAGTTCCCAGAAAAACCAATGACTTGTGGTGACATGATTCATTTCTGCTCCTAACATCTGGCCAGAATTTTACGCCTACAAAGCCTGTGATTTGTACAAACAATTACTTTAGAGAAACAAAAATCTTTGCAATTCACCATGTCATAACCAAACCATCTGTCCAGCAGGCCACTACGGGATCATGCGGATGGAACAGAAGGCAGAAGGTGGCCCATTTTGTCCAGTATGTTTAGTTCAAAATATCTGCTTTGGTCTTGTCTCATCGATAACAGGAGTCTGTTCCCATTACATGATAAGTTCACTAGAGACCAAAGCTTTTCTCCTGCCAACGGAATTATATCCATACCTTAACTGCCAAATTGAAAGCAAAACAGCCTAGCTGCTGAAGTTCTGTCTACACTACAAAACAAAGAAAATCAAGACAGCTGAATACAAGAATTAGTATTTTATGCGCAAACCAGTATGTTGCATGAACAAGGGTTACTAATAACATTCCCTCATTTTTCACAAAACTGGAAGTATTGCATATATGAAATTATGTTTCTTTCAGCCCCAGAGAAGTCAAATCCCAGAATATGTATGTTCAAGTCAAATCAAAAGCATTTAGATCCCATCACAAGTTCAGTTCCTTATATACATGTAACTCAGTGTACATATGGCATTCTTGCCAGAACAAATTAATGTTGAAAGCTGAGACATGAGAGACACCTTCCTTAGCCAAATTGTGACTACCCTTGCCTAGAGCACACAGTACATGGCATTTAAAAGGGTCTGCCCCACAGAATAAGCTTCACTGGATTGTGTCATGTTCCCAGAGAAAACAAAAAGATGAATGAGCAGCAACACAAACATAAGCCTTGCTGAGAAGGTGGCATTTTAGATAACATGTGCTGTGTGATTCTGGTACCCCTCACTTGGCAAAACACAGGCTTAAAACATATTATGTTAAGATAAGAGTTCGTTCTCAGATAGTTTTAGTATAATCAAATAAACACAGAAAGCAGGGTGACCTTAATTAAAAGGTCATTTACATTGTCTCTTCTGCCCTTAAACTTGGATGAGCTGCACTGTGTTATTTCTGACAGATATTTGTATAAGCTGCTCTTCAAAACCTTCAGTATAGATCCAGTAATTTGCCCAGACAATTTGTTACACCACATAGCTGTGCCTGCACTCCATGGAGCACCACATGTTGGCTCCGAAGAGATTCCTGAAGGCTTAGAGGCCAGTAAAACAGGAAGAGTAGGAAAGGTCAAACAAAGACTGTTGGGCAAAATGAAAGTGTATTTGTTGTTTAATCATTTTGTTATGAAAGCAAGCAAAGCCCCTGTGGTGGGTTCTGCGCTCCACTGTACAAAGCTCTGCCCAGTGACAGCATTCCAGGTAATCAGCACACCCAAGCAAAGAGACATTTATCCAAGGTTATACAAAAGCAGCCTCTATTGTGGCTCCACAGTCTCTTCAACACTCACAGCAAAGTGTATGAACCATCTGTATAATAACAACCTACCTCTGTGGTTCAGTGACAGCTCCTGCGCGGAGCTGAGGGTGCTACGCACCACATTCACACCAGAGCACAGGAGCAGCCTGTGCTGCCAGGCTTAGCTCGGGCAGAAATGAGATTCAGGGCAACTTCCACAAGCACAACAGAACTCACTAAAAAATGCAATCTAGAGAAGGCGTTTGTTTTTAAATTCATACAGATTTGTAAATTTAAGACAACCTTTAATAGGCCATGCAGATTTACTTTTTTTTTAGTCACAAAACAACAGATTTAGAAGGTATAAAATCTTAAGCATTTTTCTTCAGAGATGTTGGTAATAGTAAGCCAGAATGAGCTTATTTTTACTGCCATGATGACACCACACTCACCAGAGGAACAATTTATGTCATGTGTAAAAATCAGGAATTCCTCTTCTCTCCCTGATGCCTACTAGCACACTGGCTGGCACATGAGCAAACCTGACAAGAGCAGTGCGTTGTCCAATGCAATTTTCATCTTCCAAAATGACTTAGTCCGACTTTTCATGCCACTCACAATTTATCTCATGATGTGCACAAAGGTTTCCATGAGCAGCATCCCTCTCTAAGACATTGTAGCTAATACTAAAAAAGGCTTCACCTCACCCAAGTACAGAGGCCTGGCTGTGGATCACTAGCAAGAGTGTGCTGAGATGGTATTTCCAAAGGGCTATCCTTCAGGAATTCGAGAGATGCTGTGCTGGCAGTAACACTAGCAAGCAGAGCAGGCACGATTACTAACTGGATACCACGGTTTTTTATACCCATGTCCACAGACTGAAAAAAAATTTTCTTTTTCTCCTCCTTTTTTAAACTTAGACTCCTGTAATCTGCTTTTCTATTGACAGAGTAACAGAGGAGTACACTTTAACTTACTCTTTTTCCATGAAGCAGATGTCTTTTCTTGTGAGAATTGGCATATTTTTACCCTTAGAATGATCTCTGCTTTTATACACCTAATTAAATTTTAGCGGTCCCTTGCTTAAATAAAGATTTATAAGCTCTTAAAATTGTAGCATAATTCTTCTTCCACCTACACACTATCCTTTAACATATTTACAAGCAGACTGGCTTATCCACTATAAAAAATAAAAAAAAGGTGGATGATTTAATGTTGGTATGTTATTGGTGTCAATTACTAAACTTCACAATAGAGCTTTCTGGAAATACTACTCTTTAACCCTGGAGCTGTCAAAACACTTGAAGAAACAGAAGCTGTGAGTCTTAGAGATCAAGTACTCAAAAAAGTTCAATTAACAGAGGCAATCAGCAGATTTCAGCCCCATGTTTGGACTCCACCATAGCTGTGATATTAGCTGACACGTCATCAATCCAAGGAATCCAGGGAATTATTTTAAGGAGCTAAAATTTGCATTGTCAGAAGCACCTACTTACATACTGATTCTCATTTCTCTTAGTGAATGAGAAAGACAAAACCTGTATATAACATCTTTGCACACATACATTTATATATACTGACAGAAAGACGAGATATCACAGTAAAGTACTGTGTTTGCCAAACTATTGGAAATAATTTCTTTATAGTTCTGGGCTTTGGGTTTTGGCTTTTTTTCTAAACTCAATTATTTATTCTCCAGTATTAGAAGATTAGTGGTTTGTTGGTCTTTCATTAGTTTTACTTTATTACAGTCATGCTTGCTAAAATATTTACATCACATCAAAGGGAATATCCTTTTCACCGAGCTGTAAAGGCTCACCTCTCTACCCTGCACACTGACATCTTTGCACCTTGTAAACACCACTGGCACAAGCAATTGTGTTCCATGTGTTTGTCAGATTGCATCAAGAGTGCTGAATTTCATCTTCCTGCTATAGGTTTAACATAATTCAGTGAAAACTAAAGCTTTTGGTAATTTGAAATATATTTAAAGTACAAGGGATGACTCACTCATTTAATTTCACTCTTCTAGGCCAGATTCTCTTTCAAAAGTCACAAAAAGCAGGTCACTCAAAAATATGCAATATATGAATGTCACACAGCTGGCCTGACAAATAAATCAGCATACAAAATCCCCTCTTACTGAAATTTGTCACAGTAAACATCAGAAGCTGTAAAGTGAGACTAATAGGAAACTGCCTTGTTGTGTAATTTGTATGCATGTGTGTCCAAACACATGCATACATCCGCCACCATCCATAGCTTTGTACTTTTCCATGTACGTGCTCTATTTTTCCATGTATGTGCTATACGTTCAAAGAGCAACTTGCTATAGCCAAGATGCCATCAAAATCTGCAATAGACAGAAGTGAAAAAGCCTGAAAATCTTCAGTTTTATAGTAACAGTGTTTTGATATCAGTAAATATTGTTCCTTTACCTGGCACTCTTAACTATGACCAGCAACCAACTGCTGAGAGTACCTCTGTTTTTCATGCATGTATGTCAAGGTCTATAAAATATGTTAAATGTATACATAGGATACAACATGAATATACTCAAATCAAGACATGTGATGGCCTCTGTGGCCAACAGTGACATTGGAAGGGCAGGTAGAGGGCAGCTATGGTCAAGGCTGGGCTGGAGGGACCCATCTCCTCTGCATCCAGGGTTGCTCTGCAGGCAGCCTTTGGGCAATGCCTGGATGCAGAAAACCCTGTCTGATGAAGAAGACAGCCCACACCCACATTCAAGATCAGGATTTATCTCTGGGAGTCAAGCTGACCACATCTACCTGGATTTGAACCCACGTGACACCATTCCTGGACTCCTTCTTGCACTAACTCCAAGAGGACGACTCCCAGGGCAGGGAAATCTAATCAACACCATTACTGACAATCCTGAACAAGTTGCTGTTTGGCTTCTTTGGAGAATGCAAAATTGCTGGCTGCAGAAGTGTTTAACCTATCTGAAGATACTGAGGTATTTAAAGCAATAAGACCTCCAGAGAACCTTACTCAAAAAAAACATCAAATGAAAAAACTCTTGGAAATCAGTCAAATAAGGAGGGATAAGAAGTCCATAATTCTGTCTCAGCTTTCCTTCTCTGTTTTTGAGGTACATGTAACAGTACCTATTCAAGATGCATATGTACGTAGCACATAGATACACTATTTTCTTATGTCATTATCTACAAACTCACAATGGAATGCTTATACAAAAGAATTCTCTGAAATAATTATTTCTGTAAAGAACTATTCTTCCATACAATCATGGCTGCCAGGCAGGACAATATTGTATTTCCAAGCATGGACAAAAATGTAATGATATCTCCCTAACAACAGTTTCATCTGCTAATATCACTGCATATATTTCATTGCTGAAGAGCTGATGTTTCAGAGGCTAAGAACACAGGAAGAGCAACAGTATTGAAGCAAACCAGCAAATATTTGTATCACTTGTCCCTGCAGAACACCTCTCTATTGGAAGACATCTGCTGCTCGATGACCAGGCTGGGATGTTCACAAGAGTCTTCCAGTTCCTAAGAAATTCCATAGGAATTATCACTGAAGTCTTAATTGTTGTTTTTTAAATCCCAGGCAGTCATTTCAGTAAGGGGATGGTCATGATTTCTAACGGCAGCTCCTAGATTTTCATTGCTTCCATGCCCATAGCATCCCACTAATACAATACACCTGTGTGAAACCCCAGCATTCATCACTGCTGCACACCTTGCCACATGTACCTGCCACTAGAGGCATCCTGCCATCTCAGACTGCACATGTTCCACTTCAGCTTGGCAGACAGACCACTGCTGCTTGCAGAGGGCATGGAAGACTTAGAGCATCACAGGCTGGAGAAGCACAGCACCACCAGCACCCACCCAACACCTTCCAAAAGGTGAATCAAGTGTAAAGTGAAGGAGCCACATCTGCAGCTGGCCTGGCTGGGTGTCTCTGAGAAGTGTGAAGTCATTCCTCCAGCTAATCTGAGCAGATCATAACCCTCAAGTGGAACAGCATCACACCATGTTGACATTAAACAGATCATCTTAGCAGATGAAAGGAGAACTGGATATTCATGAAACACACACAGCATTGTGGGGAATGACACAGGGCAGGACTGACTGTAGGTATGGGGGAAGAAAACAAGGAACAGAAATCAATGGGGGGGCTGGAAGACACAAATCATGATGATCCTTAACCATTACAGTCAATGTTGTTACAAATTTATGGAACTATAGTACTAAGCACACAAGCCTAACAGAAAGATAGGGGTACATACACACAGTCCACTCGGGGGAAAACCAACATTTTTTTCCCAACATTTTCCCAACAGTCATTCTAGGGAATTAGATGACATTTGACCATAACTAAAAAGGGAATTCTGCTTCTGCTGAAGTAAGTGACATCACAGAGGTCACATTTAAAGGAGTAAGAAAGATGAACTGCAGGATACAGCCCTTTTCCATCCACCCATAAAAGCCCACTGCATGTACCTCTTTTGCCTGCTTTATGAATATAACAGGAACAATGATTGTGTTCAGACTCTATCTAGAGGAATTAAATCCCCAAACTTTAACATTATCCCATTTAAAACACTCTTTTACTTGTGGTGCAGCTTTTTGTGCAATGCACCACAGAATTAGTCTAAAACCAATCCTCCAAATGCAATATAAGTCTCATGCAGCATCCTGGGGACTCTCCCATTAGCTTGTAAAATTACATTAAATGACTTTTTGAAGAAGTGAAGAAGAAGGAACTGCTGCTGGGACATTTAGTCTATCAAAACGCAAATAATTAATGGTTGAAAATACGTTTTGTTTAATAATTGCTGTTCTTCATTAGTGTGAACCAAGGACACAGACTATCTGAGACAATAACATCTGCACCCCATATTTCATTATCACCAAACTTCACATTTCACACAAAAGCATAGCTAGCAAAGCCTTACAGCTTTAATTAGTTTCTGCCATAGCTGTGAAGGTCAGCCAATTATTGTGTGTGAAATTTCAATATGAAGCAGCTGAATTGAAGACAGTATTGCAACATTGTGAAACTCTGCAATGCTGTAAAACTAGCATGATAGAACTTTTTTTTTTAAAAAAAAAAACACCCACAAAATAACATAAATTAATCATCAGGTAGGCATAGCTTCAAGGCTTATTGGCTAATTTAACATGTGTTAGAGGGGAGAAAAACAAAAGTAATTTCTGATAGTGTATTATGATTTGTGAGGTTTTTTCTTATCAGTGTCACATACCATGACAAAACACTTAGTTGGGTCCTCATTTCTATGAGGAACACACAAGTTTTTTGTGGGATTCAGAGTCCTACTGTCAAAAGAAAACAATAGAATTGAGCAGATGAACTTCAGCCATCTAGAATGAGGGTCATGAGATTTATGGCATGCCCTGAAAAAACAAGTCTTTCAAAAGTTGGTTCATTTAGGCTCCAACCTCATGGCTGGCTTTTGAAACTCTTGAGCAAGTGTCTTACGTGTGCATGTGTGTTGGTGTGTAAAAACGTATGTGTGTATATATATATGTATATATAAGAATTTGGATTAAAATGATAACCAAATAATCTATGCCCCAGCTGGCACTGAGGAAGTAGTAAAGGATGAAAAATGATGCACATACCTCCGACCCAAGACACAGCCTCTTTGCATATACTATTCTTGCTAAACAGGGATAATTTATGCAGTGTGCATTGCACTGGGATTACAGATGTGCAGAAGGTATAGCCTGAACCTTGAATGCATTCAAGGCCAGCATTACTCTCAAGTCTGGCCAGTGGTTGTTCGTTAAACAGAAATATCTATTGCCTGTTTCTGTTTTCTTTTAATAGATAAAAACTCTGAGTAATTTTTATCATTTTATGTAGCAAACAGCGAGACCTTCAAAGACGCACTTCAAGCTCATCCTTTCATTATGGTACCACAAGATGACACATTGAAGTCAAATAATAATGATACAATGGTTCTATACCTCCAGCTCCAGCGAGCTAACAAGACCTGTCCTTGATTATAAATTTACAGGTGAGATTCACTGGGTTTCAATGAAAGAAACAAAGGAGGGAGCGGAGCTTAGGGATTGGATTTATTTTGTGTATTGTTCCTGTGTTTGAGACCTATTTTTTCAAATGAAATGATCCTGACAGAAAATACATGCAAACTCATTTTTAATCTAGCCTGGGACAGTGCGTGCAACTCTAGTAAGCACCATGGCTTTATTCCTGTGGAAATACTAGCATGTTCATATGTATATATGCATATCACAACCAATTCCCCCTCCCTGTGCTCCACTTTTCTCATGCCATTGGGAGGACCAGGTAAGTGGTTCTGCAGAGCCTCTGCAGAAAAAGCAGTACCAGCAAGGCTGTTTAACTGCTCAGATTCTCTCCTGACTTCCTTTGCTGGCACAAAATACATTCGCAGTTATAATGTGACTCATAGCAGTTATTGCCAGAGCTTTTCTGTTCTTTTTTAAAAAAATTAAAATGCATAGCTAGCACTAGATGCTCAAGAACATTTGTAGCCTGCTGCATCAGTGTCTATATTTCTGGAGTTAACAAAATCCCCAGTTTTTTGTTACCAGATAATGGTGTCCTGGACTGCATCAAAAGCAGTGTGGACAGCAGGTCGAGAGAGGTGATTCTGCTCTTGTGATACCCCATCTGGGGTCCAGATTTGGGGGCCTCAATATAAGATGGATGTGGACCTACTGCAGGGAGCCCACATAAGAGTCACGAAGATTATTAGATGTCTGCTATGAAGACAGCTGGAGAGCTGCGGTTGTTCATCCTGGAGAAGAGAAGGCTGCAAGGAGACATCACTGCAGATTTCCAGTACCTAAAGGGGGTCCAAGAGATTTGGTGAAGGACTTTTGACAAGAGCATGGAGTGACAGGATAAAGGGCAATGGCTTTAAAGTGAAAGACTAGGGTTAGGTTAGGTATTTGAAAGAAATTTTTTACTGTGAATGTGGTGAGAACTGTCACTGATTGCCCAGAAAAGTTGTGGCTGCCCCAGCCCTGGAAGTGTTTGAAGCCAGGTTGGATGGGACTTTGAGATACCTTGTCTAGTGGATAGTGTCCCTGCTCATGGCAGGGAAGTCAGGACTAGAGGATCTTTAAGGCTTCTTTCAACCCAAACTATTCTATGATTCTGTAATCACAGATTATTTAGAATTAAAAACATCACCATGATAAACATACATTTTTCCTGCCTCTTGAATAACCCCTTAAATAAACCCAACTGAAAGAGAGACTGTGAAGTAGTTGACAATTTGTTTCCTGCTGCACCTTTTTCAACACCACCAAATAAATCCATGCATGGAGAAAAAAGTGGGAAAAAAATTGTTTAGTTTGCATTGACAGAACAAGACTGCTGTCTTCTAAGCAACAAAGGCTGAGCTGACTAGAACAGCTATCAAGGGTAAATTAAAAACTAAATTAAACATAATGAAGATCCAAGTAATTTCTACAGAACAAAAATAAAGAAAAAATAGTGAGCACAGTCTTACAGTTAAGAGCCAGATATTCAGTGTGGTACTGTGAAATACTCTGTTCCAATTCCAGAATCTCAGCAGTGCTTCAAGGAGGTGACTGGGAGTCTGAATTCCACTTCAGCTGCAACCTAGAGCTCTCTGACACAGGGTGCAACATCTTATTTAAGCTGATGCACCCTCCAGGGACCTACACAGGTACATCCGTGTCTCTGCATCAGCATTGCTGAATGAAAGCCTAAAATTGACTGTGAATGGGTAGGCTCATATTCCTTGGTTTCCCTTCCTATCTAATTAGGAGTATATTAGCTTCTTTCTGTGCAGATAACTTGTAGCCCAAACCAGGAAGGTATTTTCTTCCACTGTTCATAAATAGAGTGGCTAGCAGCATAAAATCTAAGTCTGAATTTCTAGGTACTGGTTTTTTACTTTTAAGCACAAAAGGAGTTGGTTGTGCTACAAGTGAAATCATGTGTAAGTCACAGACATGTAGCATCCACAATATGAAACATTCACTGAAAGCTAAAACGGCAAAAAATGGAGAAGGGAGGTGAAATAATTAACAGTGGCACCAAAAACACTAAAGAAAATGTGTATGTGTATAAGATACACCATTTCTCTTTAAAGAAATCAGTGAAAGAAAATAATTGAAGTATATTGTTATTGATTAGTAACCCAGTGCAGAATAGGATCAGCTGAGTAAAAATCAACTCCAAAAGAGAAGTGAAAAAAGAAAAAAACCAGCCAGACCATGCACACCAACACACATTCACACTAAGGAAAAACAAATTATTACTAGTGAAACAGACTGAAACCTGTTTTAGGCAGTTCACCCAAGGGAGCAGCAAAGATCAGTAGCCTGGCTAAGGTGTCTTTTACTAAAGGTCAGACAAATCTGCAGGAGAAACCTAATGGATCTCTTAAAGTTGTTCCCTAAGACAGGGGATGCCTAATAGAGGTGGAGAGTTGTGCAGGTTTCTTTTTTTTTTTTTTTTAAACACACACTAAAATATTAAACTTGATAACAGGAGCTAAAGTAAATCAAACATAGTCTAAGTGTGATACGAATCTTCAAATCGTCGTTAGACAATGTAAACAAACATTCGACAGGCACAAAGCCGCACAAAGCCTTTACTGCCACCCCTGCAATTAGATCCACCCCCAGAGACATACCACTGGCACCGGCAGCCCACAGGCCGCGGAGCCCTACTTGGTTAAGGACACCGGAGACGGGCAGGCTTTTTGTCAGAAGCTGTTTCTGCTAAGAATCTCCCGTGCTCACTTACTGCACTCTGGCCCTGCTCCAGCAGCAGCACTTCCCTGCAACACGGTCTCTACTCAGCCCAAACCACTGGGGACAAGATCTCTTCCAGTCAGGTTTGCCAACGGCAGCTGCTCCCAACCAAAGCGTCTCTCTCTGGAGGAAACCCTCTCTCATAGCCAGCCATGCTACAAGAACAGTGGCTCCTAACATCAACAGTCTCCTTTCAAGAAGAAATACAGGGAAAGTCCTCACAGCTAGTCTCTTTCCAATGGGAGCAGCTCACATGCTAATCCAATGAATAATTCCAAGCTGGAGGATAAAATATTTAAAGCGAAAAAAAGGCAAAAGATCTTCAGAGTTCACAGTTTTCAAGCCAGCCTTCAAAGCTCACGAGCTCACTATCATTGGCCAAACAGGATTAACATGAAGAGCATGTTTATAAGAAACACAAAAAACTGCACCACCAAATCAACAGGGACTTCAAAATTCAGCAAGAATAGGAGCCAGCAGAGCTGCTGAAATGCCAAGCTCAGTAACTGCAAGCAGAAGTCCATCGTGGTGCCATGATCTAATGTACAATTCAATTGATAGCCATTATATCGCTATACAAGTTAAAAACACCGGAATTGCCATATTGGATCAGACCCCTCTAGTAGGGAGCCAATAAAAGAAATCTACACCAGTTAAGCAAAGGAAACTCTCCAGTGAGCAGGTAGGGCCTAGCCACTGTCCTTGAGAAGATTTCTCCTTACCCTATTACTCAAAGCACGTGTTCCAAAGCCTGAAGGTCTGTTTGCCCTCAGGGTTGTTTTTATCTCCATCTAATGTAAATGTGCAAGCCCTCATTTTACACAGAGATGTCTAAACCTGACCTAGAAAGGAAGTCTATGAGGATTCATAGCACCAATTTCCACCAAGTTATTTATCCATTGCCTACAAAGTGACTCTCCAAACCCATTTCAACTGTCCTTTATTTTTCTGAAATAACTTTTGGTTCCTGTTTTCACGGAATGGTAAACAGGAGTGCTTAACTCATCTTTTTGAATCCAATTTACAAAAACAAGAAGAGTTACACTGTTTCTGTGAAAAGCATATAGGCAATCCAAAGTTCCTCACTGTTGCTGCAGGCTAAGGGCATGTACACAGGCAATTGCTGTTGGATCACCTGATGTTCAATAACTTGTTAAGCTCACACCACTGAGCTTCTCACTTTCACAAAAGCCCATTACAAAACTTGCAGTAAAGCTTCTTGCTGGTCAAAATTTTTTCAGAAATCCAAATAACTTCTCAAGTGGATCTTTTCTAGCCATATTAAATCTGCTGAAAATATGCCAACTAGAGCTAGTGATATGACCTTCTATATTTTTTATAAAATGGTTTTTAATGTTAGCTCAACTGATTTCTCAGGTAGAAGAACAATGCTTATAATCAGCAAACTCCCTGAATCTGTACTGAAGCCTACTTAAATTATAGATAAACCTGTGCTACTCTTTGTCTTCTGGTATAATAGATTACTTTCACAAGGACTGCACTTTCTCCCCAGTGGTTCAGTCTCTCTGTTTTAAGATCCTTCACAACTCATATATTTTCAGATGGTTTATCATGATTTATCATCTGGTAGTAACATTTCTTTTATTGACAAGTCAATCAATGAATGGCTCATCTTCACTGTCTGAAAAGTAGTATTTGCTCAAGGTATTTGAAGTGAAGATAGAAGCAGCAAAATCATTGACTTCTCTGCAATGTTCGTAACATAATTGTTTGGCAGGTTTTCTCCTTCACAGATACACTGAGGCTTTGAATTCATTGCTGTTTGTGCTCATCTGATTAGATTTCTCACCATTTCTTTCGTGCAGTATACACTGGTTTCTATAAGACCAGTTCAGTTTTCAAAAAGATGGTTGTGTGCTACAAGTAACTTCTTCAGCTTTAATTTTTAAGTAGGCATTCAAGATTTCATACAGCGTGCTTTGAAACAGCACAAGTTTGAATAATTTTCCAAACTGTTCCTCCCCAAGATGTCACTTAGAGCAGCTTTATCAAATGTCGAAAGCATCATCATGTGGTGCTGGCCTCTTCCACCCTTCACCTCCTGCTCACCCCCAGAAGCCAACAGCCAGGGGCAAAGCTACCTGGTGCAGTCAGGGCAAGAAAGGCTTATGTGTATGGCTAGAGCTCCTCACATTACATCATTCTCATAGAAGGAAAAAATAAAAAGAAGAAGAAAAGGAAATTCTGTTTCTGATCCTTGTTTCTGTGAAGATACAATCAGAAATATGATCCAAGAGTGCTGACTGAATGCTGTCTGCTCATGCCTTGAAATGTCTGGCAGAATGAGTTGTCACATGATTTTTACTCATTTTTACAACAAGTCTTTCTCTTTTGATCTAGTAACAATAGACACTGGGATGTATCAAGTATGTTTCAAGCTCGTTACAGGCCCTCAATCATAATACAACAAGAATCTTGATTTTTAATTCTTTTTAACAACTTACTACTTCTATGGTGTACTGCCGACACTCTGCCTGTCTAATCCAGACCTTTTTTGAAGGCTGGACTGGAAACACAGGAAGGTATTTTTCCTACCCTGCTACCAGTCTCTAGCAGTGCCACTGTATTTTATCTGGGCCACACTCCTAAAGCTAGACTTCAGCCTAAAATCCCTGGGCAAATATGCTGTGCACGCTTCAACATTTTGCTCAACATCCCTGCTCTGTAAAACAGTGCACCAATGTCTCAGTGGCAGTTTTACAGAAGTCCACAAGGAAAGCTGTGTCTGAGAAGAGAATAGCCCTAATGGAATGACCTTTACTGGGACTTGACATCTGCTACCTTGTAAGCTTCTTATACACACAGCTTAATCCACCTGGAGGCTTTTTTGCTTGATGGAAGGTGATAAAAAAGCTGTTAGACTGTAAGCTCTGTCTTAGATTCAAAGCATGTAGTCTCCTTGATATTCTGAAGCTTAGGGCACACAGAGGGGAAAAATATTTCTTAGTTCAGGTGTAATTCTCAAGTTGCTTATTAGGGATGAACTCTGGTCTAAGAAACACTTTATTGGTACAAAAGTAAAGAAAAGGCTTCCTGATAGGAAGAAGGGCCCCAGTTCCACAGTACTACAGACAAGATAATGTAATAGTGATCATAAAGCTTTCCTTGGCAGACAAAAAAGAAAAAAGTAGCCCAACTCTAGAAATTTACAATCCACAGAGGATCAAGCAGATTGTATTCTGGATATCTTAAAGGTGAATGCTCTAAAACATGCATCAACCTATAGTGATGAAAACCTGATCCCCTCTGATTAGAAATAATTCCCTCTTTTTTGAGAAAACAAAGGTCTAAATCAAAAAGTTCTATCAGTGTGATTTTTAGCATAATAGAAAAGGGGGAAAAGATTAGTAAAAGACAGACCCCACTGCAGCACTGCCCTGGCACCGCTGTTGGGAAAAGCCAGTACACAAAGATTGAAACACCTGAGAGAAGAGGAAGTAGCATTATTTGGCAGTTAGCTTTTAGAGCTTAAAGAATGAAGAAAAAAAAGAAAACAGGAAACAAACAAAACAACCAAACCCAACAAACAATCCTCCCAAAGATATGACCTTCTAAACAGCTGATCTCTCTGAATAGAAATGACCTATCACTAACTGCTCAAACTGTAGAGGCAGCACAAATGAGAACAGCACAACAAAAAATGCACTGGTGTCTGGGAGCTGAACTCATCTTCTTCAGGTCACTACTCCTCACTCTCTTCTCTCACTGTGCCAAACACCCTCTCCCTTTAGGGAAGCAAATCCCCAGAGATCATCTTCCCTCCTGCCTGAGCTAAGGTGCAACAAAGTCACCATCTCTGGCCTTATAGGGCCTGGAAAAGGAAATTGTGCAAACCCTTTATTCCATACCATGAGAAGAAGCTTGAATAAGTTCTCTTCAGCTGAAAGCTTTTCCTAGCAGAAGTTCCAATTTCATACCCCCCGGGCACTATTTTTAGGATTTTTATTTTCTCTGCAGGCTAATGTTGACAATCTTCCATCACGCTGGAGTCATCAAACACTTTGTCCTGCTGCAGCTGGCCCAGGTGACTAACTTACTGCTTTAAAGGGTTGGACGCAAGAAGTTCAGTGTGGAAACATTTATATGGAGATTTATGTTTAAGAAATACTATGAAAGAGAGGGAAGCTTTTTTAAAATTTTATTTCTTTTAAGGTGGCTGACACCTGTATTGATGGCTTAGTCACTTAGATCTAAGGTTACTTGTGAACACGTGTGAGATTGGGGTTTCTGTTTGCTACACCCCACCCGCATCATATATGCCAGGCTCTAAATGTAGCATGTTTGTAGCAATGTTATCTGATGGGTTTTATAATATAGGCCATTTGTATGAAGTGAGTGGAACATTGATCCTCCTGTTCAAGTTTCCTGAGATTATTCAGTATTAGCATTGCTGAGATTAGTCACACCACGGCTGCTGTTCTGCAGATTGTTTGATACAGAATATTTCCCACTTCACACAAAGCAGCTCCGTAGGAAAACCCAATTCAATCAATTTGAACAGCTCTTCTTGTGCTACGTTGGTATATGATGTATTGAACAGATAAAGTTGTGATTCTATCTAATATATTCTTTGGCTGGTTTAAATGATGTACTAAATGAACGGAGATACCTAATGCTATCCAATCCTGCTGCTGAAAGATAATGGCATCATTATTTGAAAACAGACTAAAAAGAGGAATGGGGGGAGAGACGGGTTTAACCTCTGCATCCCACATCTGTAGCAAACATGGACAGTGCAGTGTGGGAAGGAAGAAAATCAGGCAGAGGAGACTTCTGACCGGAAGCTAAAGAAAAGCAGAAATTGAGAACAGGGAAGAGCTCTAAATACTGATGCAACACCAGCAGCTGCAGAAATCGAGGTGTCCCAGCCTCATTTTCAAGAGGTGATCTGCAAACTGCAAAACATTTTTAGATAAGCAAACTATCTGAGCCCCTGGCTGTTGTATTCTTTTCCCAATTTTTATAATTATTGATTGGGACAGCAGAAGCACCTGACTTTCTAACACTGGGGATGCACCAAACATTTAAAAGCACATCAGCTTTTACATAAAACACCTTGCAGCCAGGAAGGGAGCCAAGAAATTCTCTCCTATGTTGTATTATTAGAGAAAAATAAAAAGTAGCTCGTAAGAACTAGTTTTAAAAGATACAGACACATCAGATAATGGAAGTACAGCATCACCAGACAACAGTTAATGTAATACACCATATGTATTGGGTCATAAATGGAAGAGTCTGAGACATGGAAGACAATGTTATAAGACCAGAGAATAAAGGTGGCATGTTTTGTTAAGTCTTGTATATAAACTCCTTAGATTCCTTCGGACTCTCAGTAGCCTTGTGTTTGTTGTTCCTGATGGGTTGTGACAGCATTAAAGTCACTGATGACATACCTCAGTCCAGAAGCAGCACCATTTATAGCACTTCAAGTACAATATGCACTGTAGAGTTTTACCCAATTTATTTTTATCAACATACATCTGGACAGCTTTGCTAGTAATATGCTGTAGTCACTGGGGACTCCTTGGGTCTAGTGCTGATATTTTAAAGCACTAGCTTAAAAATTACTAATTGTTTAGTTTCCTATACTAAAACACTCATATTCAGTGAAAGCAAACAATAGTTCATCTAAGAAATGCATATGTATGGAAAGAACCAATGCATTGTGTTTGTACAAATTTTCATAGCAATATAATCACAAAGACTTAACCTTAACCAGTTCCTGCTGCATTTGGGACTGCAGATAGGCAGCAAAGGTGGGTAAGTTCTTTCTCAGCTTATGTAGTTACTTTTTAATGAACCTCCCCCAGGTCACTTACATAGATATTTCTCTCAGTTTTAAATACAAAGCTTTTTTAAAATTGACTTTTTTAGACAATTTAATTAGAATTACTCTTCCCTTATGAATACATTTATTTTTACACTTTGTCTCTATGCTAATTTTGATATGTTTAATTAGTTTTAACTATGTCCCACACTGTTCACCTTGAGAAGTACATCAACAATTACTTCAACTCAGCTTTTTTCTTATATAATTTTTCTGAATGTAGAAAACTTTATAGTAAAACCACTCGGTTTTATTCCTTAACCACACTATGATATGATGCTATTTATCAAGTTGTATGAATGATCCACCATAGTCACACTAAATTTAATGGGATTTTGGCTTTTTTTTTAGTTTCTCCACCCTGTGCAAGGACCTAACCTTTAGTACGTTAGTAAGTGAAAGCCAGACTGTGCACTAGGAGCCATCACCAGCTTTAGACTCTAATGATGCTCCAGATGATCTCCAGAGTCACTCTCTGAACTAAATTATTCTACATTTCTATTAACTTGATTAAAAAAATCCCACTTGAGCTTGGTTGAATTGGGCACTCTGCTCTCAGCCATTTTTTTTCCAACAGGGATACCAACTCAGGATGTTTTAAGCCTGGAGATCATCTCACTGAGCTCCAGATATTTAACTGAGATTACTAAATTAAGAACCTAATTCTACTTGTCATTACCAGCACAAATTTCAGAATGACACCATGACTCATGTAAACTCCAGACCTATCAATAGGGAGCAAGGGATAATGATCCTGTAACTCAGCTGAATGCTTAAAGCAGATGGGATGGACTTGGAATCCAGTTGCTCACCATGGAGAGGCTACAAGGAAGAACTACTAGCATTTTCTGCATTTCTGCCACCACAGTATATACTTACTTCTTTCAACATACTGATACCATTTTCTTTCATATTTGCCTCATTAATGCCTCAAGAATTAGAGTAACAGCGGTATTTGAAGTAGCTCCTGTAGTACTACAGACTGAGCTAGTATGTTTCCAGTTTGTTGTCAGATTTCCATAAATCCAGAGGAATATATTAAACATTATTTATTTTCATCCTTATGGAAAACTGCAACCTGCTAGACTAATATTGTATATCTGATACTGACTATTTCTCGGGTGTCAAATTCTTCAACAGATGAACTTGCAGCTGAAATTTCAGGGAAGAATAACAAAATAACTGAAATCTGCTGTTACCCACAAGAACTGGGGAAAATATTATCACTACCATTTCCTTTTAAGCAGATTCTCAAAATTAATCTGAAAAAAATAGTAAACCATTTCCCACCTATACAATAAATGAAGGTATCTGGATTGCAACATTCACCCTCTTTCTAGGAAAAATAACAGAAGGCTGTAAACGGAACATTGTGCTCAGTCAATTTCACAGGTTTTAAGAGACTTTTGCCTTAAGTAATACCAGCCAAATTTTTCTGAACTGATTTGTATTAATAACTTGATGTATCACCATAAAACACCATCAACAGACCCTGTACCTGCCTGATACTGACTTTAAGGAGGAAGAGGAAGATGTGCTAAAAGATTGATGCCTGATTTGAACTGATCACTGCAGCCTTGCTGGGAGATCCCTACCTACAACAGGCATGAACTCAAATTCAGTCCCCAGAAGGTTTTCAAAAGCAACTCTGGACAATTTTCTAAGCTTTTTGTGCTTGATTAACAAAATCAAAAATCCAAATTAAGATGAATTCAATATGCAAAATTTCTTTCTATCCTGGGCATCTCCAGTTTTAAAGAGTTTGTAAAACCCAGAGACTATTCCTGTGAAAACTAAAAGGAAACCCCAAGGCTCTGCACATCCACAGCCACACTCCAACACAGTGAGTATTTTTTCAAATTTTAATGGCAGATTCAGAGATTCTCCATTTTTGCTCTGTGAGGAACAGGTCACTGTGTACCTATGTAACAGCAGTGACAACCAGAATAACTATGGGCTTTTTTCCCAGCCATGGTACATGAGCTCTTTAGCTAAATTTCTTTCTGGCACATGTGCCACAGATTTTCCATCCACATCTTTGATTTGCAGCCTGCACTGTCTGGAAGAAAGCTAATGACTAGAAAGTATTTTTAAAAGCATAAATAGGGTGATTAAGATAATGCTAAGATGAACAGCCTGACATCGGCCTTATGAAAAGTCATAAAAACACTGGTATTGGATGAGATATGTATAAAAGTAAGAAAGATTATAATTAATGCTAATTAATATTAATTACTTCATTAGTTTATGATGGGGAAAAAAAAGACAGGTTTTACCAACCAAACAATCACTATTAAAATTATGTTTTTATTAAAGGCAATAACATTGACTGACACAATTCTATAAGGTGTCTGAGTTACCCTAAAGAAGGTTAGGAGCCTGATTATTATAGCACATGATGAAGAGTTATCCACTTTTGAATATGAAAGAAAGATATCCATGTGTTGATCTCTAAATCAGTAGGAAATGCATGCAACATGATGAAATATTTGGTGGCCACAAACACAAAATTAGTAACTAACGAAGGGAGCAATTTAAGCAAGATGGTATATTCTTCACAATTTGAAATCTTCTAGAAAGAGGCCTTCTTAGTGTAAGCATCTGGTATGCTTACATAATAAACATTAGCAGCTTAATGCAAAATTAAAAGATAAGTCACTCTGGTTTGTGTTACAAAAACAATAATCATAAAGGTCTTTTCAGGCCTTAAAATGAATCTATTAGGAATCTATGGTTCCAATGTGCAGCACATGGGATCCTCAGCATGGTCTCAAATGCACTTTCTTTGATGAAGCTCTCTCGGACACCCTCAGAATTGTTAATCCCAATGTGCTGGGGTCTGTCTGTCTCTTGCTTTTTCTACTTGCAATGTCATTTTCATTCCTTCTGCCCCAAAACTTTTGGAGCATCACTCTTTAGCATAGCATTTGCTTTCCTAGAGGCTTCCCTGGTCCATCCCCTCACTGTGCCCTTGTACCATTAGGTCAGTTTCCACAAGGATCAACCAATGGCCCATATTACATACCTGGCATACGTGATTTATTGTAACTCTTTTAGATTCTGGTAGCTGGCTGAAGCCATGCTGTGGCATTACACCCTAAAGCACACACCTTATTTTCTGCCATACACCTTGAATCTCCATCTACCTGCAGTGTCACCATGCAGTGTCTGTGTTTGGGGTTAAGTGTCCAACCCTCCATTTGTTCTCCTGCACCCAGAACAGATCCAGCTCATACTACAGTGTATTCAGGTTTTAATCTGGGGTTCTTCAGCTGAAACACACCTTGAGCTCGTCTGGCAGGGGAAATTGTCATTGATAAAACATGTTGGCTCCGTCACCACTCCAGGTTGGACCAGGCTCTGGAAACACTTCTCTCTGCTATAGTACCACCATCAAACCAAAGCAAATAGGACCCTAACTAAGATGAGGAATGAAGGACTGAAAGGCAGAATGAATATAAGCATGTATGTTACCTTTGTAGATCCAAGAGAACTGATAGCAGATTAGGTTAGCATTTTCCTCCTTTCCCAAATCATCTTTTCTTTATGCAGTTTCCTGTTTATGAAATTCCTGTACCAATCTTAATGGGTATTTTGACCCAATGTACCTTGTGATAAATACCATAATCATCCACTTGGAGGCTGTCCCATGTTCTCAAGACCAGAGTTTTTTGGATCACAGCCTTTTATTTCATTTTCATTTGGCTTCTGTTCCTAAGCACTTTGCTTATAATCAGGCCCCTTTGTTGTGTGTACTCCAGTTTCATCCTACTAATTGGCTACACTGTAGGTCTATGATCCCTATCAAATTAACTCCTACTGTAATTGAGCCTGCTAGAATCAGATTGCCTGCATAATCTCCTCTTTAAGTCATGTTCTTGTTGCTGTACACTTAATGTCAAACTTTCAATACTTTACACTTTTATCACTGACTATGCATTTGAAACTATCTTGGATAAAAGCATCGCTTACATAAAAATTGAATTGAATGCCTTTTTATAACCACAAAACAGCTGACACAATGGTCAATATCTAATGGTAAAATTAAAAATCTGTCCACTCAGCTAAGTTAGGTGACTTTGTTGATTTTAGTTGGATCAGAGCATAGTAGTGAGTGAACATAGTACAATATATGGCCAAAGAGTCTATAACACTCAAAATTTCCCATTGTAGCATCTAGGCATAGGTAGTTAAGAGTTTCCTTCTGGGTAGCTTAGCAACCTTGAGAATGGCTGGGAAATCCACCTCATATGCCCAAGAGATTTCACTTACTCTAGTCATTAAGGCTCTGTATTATCAGTGAAACCTTCACCTAAGCCAGGCATCTGGCCATGTTCTAGAAACACATTTCATTTGGTTTAAGTAATGTAATAAGAATGTGCACAAAAAACCTAAAATATTCTTGAAGATTTCCATACAGATGTTGTTACCCAAAACAAAGCCATAATGTACAGATGCCAGGATTCATGGTGGGGAGAAAAAAAGTAAAAAGAGAATGAACTACCAGCAGTGCTTAGTGGCTTAGTGAAAGTAATTAGAACAGGAAGTACAGTCAGCTCAGTAGAAGCTACTTTAGCACTCCTTTTGCTATTTTTATTTGCTCTGGTTAATACCTTCCTACATCTTAAAATAACTAGGCCAGCTTGTCTGAGGGATTGCAGAACAGGGTGCTAATTTCATCTCTGCCTCACAATTCACCAGGGTCAGCATTTCCTAAACTGGAATTACGCATTCTGTCCTATTTGATGGTGTTGAATAGCAAGTTCTATACATTGTTAATTTTTGCTGTTAAATTAAGCAGAAAAGTCAGATTTTGGTGAAACCTGGTGGACTAATAGTAGTCACCCACTCACTTTATTGCCTTCGGTATCACTTTCCCCACCTTGACCTTGTTTAACATCACATCCTGTCTTCAGCAGCTGCAAGTATGAAGTATCCAAAACTTTTCAGTACCCTTCGGTTATTACAATTTCTTGGAGTAACTGATTATAGACTTTACTGCATATAGATAATAATAGAGAAGTATTTTTGTTGTGAATGACTAAGGCTGGCAAGCACAATATACACATTAAGAATTTCTTATATTGAAAATTACCCCAGAAAGCACCAAAATAGTCACTTTCTGTTTGGGGTGAAATTTTTAAAAGATTCTGCAGTATCTTCCTGACAAGTCATTGGCTGCCCCATCACATAAATTGCACTAATGTATAAATATATGGAACTTCCAGGGCAACTGTTTGTTATCAGATTAGAATGACAATGAAGAGAAAAGGTAGGTGAGAAATATATAACTGCATCTTAACAACACAGTCGCACAAAACAACAAACTTGTGTTAAGTTATTCCTACAGGCAGGTTTTTCTGACTGTGAAGTTCCTATTTTTTGCATGTGTAAGTCTCATTGAATCTTCTTTATGTAGTGCAGAACCAGCCAGATTGAGAAGGGAAAACTGAAGTAACTTAGCATAGAGGCATTTGCATTAATGAGGTAACAGGCGTGGTTTAATCATGTTTCTCTTATTAACTGAAACAAAAATTATTAGAGGGCATATTTCTTTAGGTTCATAAGCATTGCTTTATTTAGAGTTGCCTTATGAAAAATCTGCCTTGAATGAAAAGATTTGTTTTCCAAATTGTCAGTGATTCACACACTGTTAAACCAATCCTCATTTCTACGAGCAATAGTGAAGACTAGAACAATTGTTTTACTAGAAAACACCTAAGCCCTTCTTTTTCTCTGTTTTCACTTCACTCGTACACCATGTAGCTACACATTAAAAATATTCAGAATAAACATGACTTTGGATGCACAGTTAAAAAATAATAATAGCAAACTTATGAGCAATTTATCATATCAATTCAACTACATTGATAATCCTTCTCTTCCAATTCCGTCTGAAACTGGAACCAAGGGTCTATTTAATTTTCAAGAGTCAGACAGGTCTCTAACATGCTGCTATATTCAATCCTTAGTCAAAGACATTCCTTCACCCTGATATGCATGTACAGCATCATCCATACAATAGTGCTCTTCTGATGACAGAGGCTGCCCAATATTATGTTATTATTTAATGCCTCATGTGCAAAAAGCTGCAATAACCTGCAGGAGCAAGAAAAGACTTCATATGTTAATGATTTCAGGGAAAAAAAAAAGCTTCTTGCCTCTCCTTTGCACTGGAAAGAAGTGCCACATATATACACAAACTCCTAAGACATAGAGACTTGCAAAATGTTCTTATCTATTACTTCGTATAGCCAAATTGCTTTTCTACTTTATGTACCCAGTTTACACTGTTTGTCTAAATGCAACTTGCTCATAACACTAACAGCAAACAGAGGAGCAAATTTTTCCTTTCAAAGCAGAGTAGTCTCCACAGGATAAAATTTTACATTGAGCAGGGGGAAAAATTTACAAGAATTTAAAGTATGCTATAACATGCTCTCTATAAAACAAAATAAGGGCAGAACTCCTTATTCACATTTAACTGAGGTGTACAAACTTCTCCCATATAATTCCAGACACTTGAACGAGTCTGTGGAGGAGCCTGGCTGTCCTACACTCCCTCTCCACTTGCAACAGAGACAGAAATAAATTTCCTAAAGTGTGATGAATTCCTGTCCTCCTTTACCACCCCTAAACAAAACCTTTCCTTCCTCACAACTTTCTCAGCAAGATAGAGAGGTACACATGCAACTTCTCTCACAGTTCTTGATTTATTATCTACATGGAGACCAATTACAGTTGCTTTATAAGAACACAGGACTGGAAGCCATGTCCTGGATTATCACACCAAGACTGTCCTCTCCTCAACTCCCCATGTTTACCTGCCCTGAAGTATTTGTGGAGAGCAGTCATGTCCTCCTCAGCCCTCATTTCATTAGTCCAAACCAGTAGGGGTCTTTCATTCTCTCCTTGTAAGACAGCTCTGCATTTTCCTGATCACACTAGTAGCCTTTTCTCACCACTTATTCCAAATTGAGTTAATGCTTCTCAATTACATTGACCCAAAATACACGCGTTTCTGTGCATAAGGCCTCATTCTGGCCTTATACAGCAACAATAATGCTTCCAGGTCCACTGGAAACACTCTCTTTCACACTTCTTTGCATCCTGGTTGCATTTTTCATAGTGGTGTCATACTGATGATTCACAAACCTCCTAAGTTACAAAAACAGACATCAATCTGTCTTCTTCATTCGTGTTTCCACAGCAGAACTTCCAGCTACTCATGCCTGCCCCTTGGCTACAACAGTCTTAATGAGTTAAATGAAACAGGCAACAAACATTTTTGTCCTGACTTCACCAGCTGAGATATTAAACACAAACTAATGTTGTTATTTTAGTGCTGTTTTCTCAGGAGCTACTTCCGAGCCTTCCCCAGGATTAGCCAGCCCATCCGGAAGCACAAAACCCTCAGCAGCACAGGGCCATAAGGCTAATCTGGCTCTTCCCACCAAGAGTAGCAAGAGGCTGCCAGAAGTTTGTGCTCTTTTTTTTTTTCTTTTATTTCTGAAATATTTTATTCAGCTTGCCAGAATGACTGAAACCAAGAAATCCAAACAGTTTAATGATAGAAAATGGTTCATATTAGTGTCTGTCTTGTTTTTCTCTGTAGTTTAAGGGATCAATATTAATGAAGAGAGAAACTATAAACATCACTAATGAGGATGAAGTGGAATACCCCTCACCAGAGCTGTAAGAGCTTGAGCTTGCACCAAATGAAGATGACATCCACTATTAACGGCTGCATTTTAATCCAACCACAATAATAACAGTGAAGTTAGTGCTATTGGTAAATTTTAATAGATGATGTCTTACAAAAGCAGCCTACTTGAAATTCAGCCCAAAAACTAAATTAAAGTCAAAACCCTAGTCAGTTAAGTGCGCTATAACATGTGAAGAATTGATTTTCTTATTTTCAGCTGTCAGGTCTGCTACAAAGAATGAGTTTTAATTCTGGGGATGTTATTAAACTCCTTGCTTAACTGGCAGAAAAATGGAACCACTAGCCAGGCAACAGTGGTGCGGCTGTCAGAGTGAATGACACCTGTCAGAGTATGATGAATGACCCTCTCTGCCCCACAATCCCCTGCTCTGTCACTCAGGTGAGGGCCATTAATCTTCATCGAGGGCCTGTCAGGCCAGGCAGCCACGATGACAAAACATCTTCTCGCATTTGCCGCCACCACGCATGCAACAATGTGATATTCTTATTGTCACAGCGACGCCGAATTAGCATAATTTATTATGACTTTCCTCCCCCCCAAGCCCCCTCCCCACCCAAAACCCAAGTAGGGGAGAGATGCGATTAGACAGATGGAGGGTAGGCCCAGCCTGCCAGCCCTGGAGCCCCCCGCAGTGCTTGATGAGGAGTGGAGCATCTCTACAAACCAATCAAAAAGCTGGCAGTTCAATTACAGAGTAATAAAGGGACATTCATCATTCAATTAGGCACCTGTCATGGTTTCACAAAAGGGAAAACTTCTAACCTGAGACTCCAGGGAGAAGATGCTACAACCAGAAGGCAGAGAAATAAATGAAAAAAGGACAAAGTCAATTACTGGCCAAACCAGACAAAAGGAAATATGTTAAAATAAGGGAAAAGTTATCCCTGGGCAAAAATCAGAAAAGTTACATGACCTTACAAAGATTATAAAGGGCCAGCATTAAAAGAGCTATGCCACGCTACATAGCAATATGCACACTGCCAGATTTCCCCCCTCACCAGGCTCAATGAAAACTGAATGTGATCACAAAGAAAGCTTTAGGGAAATAGGATTGTGGTTTAAAAGACACGATATTGCTACTGCAAGAGCATACAGCACACACCATCTTTAGAAAGAACACACCTATTCATCTCAGCTTGTTGCTGTGCCTTGTTTCAAATGCTATAAACACCTGGGGTTATTCTCCCTGTCATGTTAAAACATTAGCAATTCCTCTAACCACCAACAAAAGTATGCAAACCCTTTTCGAAAACAAAAAAAAGCAGAAGCCAAAAACAAACAAACAAAAAGAAATCACTAACATGCCATATAAATGACAAGCCTTTGGCATGTAAACTAGAGAAACTAAGCAGGCTTGCTTCATTCAAAGTTATTTTGTTCAATTTATGTGCTTCATAGTTTGCAGAACCCAGATCTTGAAAGTTATCGAAAATTAGAACATGGCAGAGATGAGATTGTTTGTCAGGCAGAGACTGGAACTAATGTGGATTTATCCTGTTCTGCAGCTGCAAATAACAGGTAAAAAAAAATAATAATATTAGATTGCTGAACAGCTGCTTGTGCAATAAACTCTGTTAAGTTGATTACCTGCCTGCTAAGAAGGTTTATAGTAAATTGCAAGTCTAACATTAAATTACCAGAGCAGCTAAGGTTGGATTTGGTTGGAAAGATGTAAGGCTCATCCAAAAATGTTCTTTAGAGGTGATGAATGAAACCCTGTACAACCAGCTGGAATGGGTAGAAAAGTCTAGAGTGTCTTGATTTCAATCCAACACTCATTTTCAGCTGGGCAGTTCAAATCCTGGTGCCTGCTTACACAGAGAGCACAGGGCCATGAGGAAACCTCCATTTATCACCATACGAGAGTAATGCTGCCTTCTCCTCATCCCCCCACTCCCTCACAGCAAGCCCAGGAGCACGCCACACTAACATAGCTATAAAGTTTCCAGCAGACAAGCTAGTTCCTGTGTGGGGTTGCAGTTTGACATGTGGATGTGTCACCTCGCTCAGGCGTGGTTCAGGCTGCAGCTCTGAGTGCTCATGTCACACCAGAGCACAGGATTTATACCTCCAAGGTATAAAGGTATGCTAAAGGTCTTCAAAATCCTATCTAAATGAGTTCATATAGTATAACAATTAGAGAACTCTTTGGGAATATTCTGTCAATTAATGAGGAAAAAATATCATCAGATAAATTTTCTTGGGTTTAGCATACGACTAACTCCAAACACCAGCAATTATTTACAGCAGTAGTCAGAGCTGGTCTTGCTGGGGAAGGGGTGGAAATCATGATTCTGTGGTGTTTTCTTTATTAAAGGATCTGAATCTACAATAGGGTGCAAAATAACGTGAGCAATTGATTTGTGTGCTGAATACTTCCTCCCCTGCCTTTTTGTATTTGCATCCCAGAGTCTAATAAAGTTCTGATTCAACATAACAAAGAGGCTAACAATGACAAATACATTCTAAATACAAGCTTGCAAAATCCAGAAGGTGGAAGAAAAAAAAAAAAACCTGTCAGAATTGCTGAACTACAGAATTTATAACTCCTTCCCTATCCTTCCCCCCTAGAAAATATAGCTTATCAATACAGTGGTTGCCCTTGGGATTAGTCGCAGTGTCAAGATTTTCAACAGAACAGAGGCAGGGAATGGTGCATATGACTCAAAGGTGTTTGATGGTATCAGCCCTTGAGGTTTTGTGCATACAGTTGCACTGCTGCTGTGCAATGGTTCAAAAAATTGAAAGCCAAGGGTCCAGGGAATATTACAAAATTAGTAATTTGTTGTTCCTGCTTTGATGTCAAACAGAAAACAAACAGAAATAATACCACTTTCAGGAAGTCTAAAAATATCTAAATAAAACAGAGTTAAAAATACCACAATTGGTTTCAGATGCACAGTTGCAATTATCAGGCTTTAAAACATTCAATTTACTTTCTCTCCTGCACAAGCATACATTATAAACAACTTGGGAACTCAGAGATTAAAGGCTGGGATTCTCAGAAGCCCTGTATGAGGGACAGTTTTGGAGGTGGGGAGAGGGAAGAGCATGTCTATCTATTCCTAGTAGGTCATTACTATTTGAAATTCTGTTTTGCCATGTAGACTTCTATTTAGATAGTGTCACAACATCTTACTAAATCCTACAAATTAATTAAGAAATGCGTAGATAGTTCTGAGTTTCCAATAAGGTAGCCTTTCACAGATCAGGTTCTCCAGGGCTGTCATATCAGTGATCTGGTTTACTAAGTCTTAATAAATACAGCACATTTATCCAAATGCCTCAAAGAGCACAGTTTACCTATCTTTTTCCTGTGGATACTGTGCAGTTGCCTCAAGAAACACAATTTCCCAGGGAGGAAATGCTACCGGGGTACATGTCAGCAAATTCACAAAAGGAAAATGAGGATACAGGGAATTAAAAAAAAGGTAATCATGTTGAGACAAAAAAGGAAGACAGTGAAGTACCAGGACAAAAGCAGGATGAATAATTGATGAGCTGGTGGTTTACAAGAGAGTTTCATTAATATTATCCTGCAGGTTCATTAAGCACTGTCCCAGTCTCATCTTCGAAGGTTCCTCCTGAGTTTTGATTAGGTGCTGCAAGTCTTTTGCTTAGACATCACAACTTCAGGCCTTTGGTGGTGACAACCATTTCCTCAAACTCAGTCCCTTCAGCCAAGCACCTTTTGGAACTGCTTTCTATTCCCCTTCCACTAATCACAGGTCCCTAACCATGACACCAAGTCTTAGTAAATAATATATCAAGATAAATGATAATTGTTCTGTTTTAAGTGTCTCCTAATGAGTATCATAAATTAAAAATTAATATTGCAAAGACTGTATGAATAGCATCAATGCCATAAACAGAGCAGCAGGGATCAAGCATGCAAATAAAAGTGAAACGTGCCCTTATCCGCCCCCTATATGAAAAAATTCTGGAGCCAGCAGACTGTTAGGCGTTACAAAGATAATAAATGGCTTTAATGAAGTTCTGTAACAGGCAATTTCTTCTTAATCTTCCCTTCACCTTCCAATATTTGGCTCTGGAGTGTAAGATTTCTTTTGTTGATTTTTTCCCCTTCAAACCATCTTTCAAGAACTGTTTGTTTCTTCTTAGATGCAACAGTAATCTCAAACTAAAGCATGCTGCTACAGCAAAAACTAGAGAATGCGCTGGTTAACAGATTGGTAGTCCTGATGATCATGCAGAAAGGATAAAATGATTTGGCAGTGGCCATTCTGTTTTGTGACGTTGCTACTTTCATTGTGCCTTCTGTTCAGAGAGTGCATTCAAATGGTGTCTTTTTCTGGGTGACTGAATAAGGTACACTTAGCTATGCCCTTGTACCTCCAAGATTCAGCTAGAAAGAAAGGAGGCAGCTGAAATTCTTACCCTTCCTTCTTCCAAAGCCTCAATTTATTCAATTTAGATGTAGCAGAAGTATTTGCACAAGCAGCATTTGCCTCCTTTTCTAATGGCTGGACTAATCTGTAGCTGAATCCCACCACCATTAGTTTTGTAAATACTGAAACTGATCCTTTTGAAGCAAATGTCTTTGAATATGTATTTGTATCATCATTGCATTAATAGTTCCTAGACAGTAAATAAGGTCAGACTTAGAAAAACAAACAACATACAAAGTCACTAAGCTATGAATGATACAAGGTACAAGTTCATGAAGGAATCTGACACTAGAGAGGATTAAAACACTTTGATAGTGGACTTTTTTTTTAAAGACACCTAGCAAGTCTTCTAGTCCTTGCCCTCAATCAACAACCAGGGGTGCACAGAAAATAAGACTGAATTATCCAGCACAGATTGGATTACTAAAATGCCGTTTCATCCCCGTTCTGTAATTTCAATTCTCTTCTTTTTGCTTGCTTGCCTTCTTGTCCCCTCATCTGGCAGCTCTGAGGTAAGGAAAAGCAACAACCAGTGTGTTAGCCTGCTCCCTAAATTATACCAGACATGGGAATAGTGAGTTTAAAGAAAGAGAACATAAGTTATACATTATGAAGAAAAGCAATTACTGAGAAGAGGCTACTCCTCTGTCTCCATCATTTTTAAGCCTAAAGCAATGGAAGTGCTAGTCTCTGCTCTGTAATTAAGGCTGAAGTCTGCATTTCAAAGAGGTTCAGTTTCTTTCCATGATGAACCCCCTACAAACAGAGCATTTGCTCTTTCAAACACAGAATTACTTTGGAGAATTTATAAATATTTCACTTCAGGCTCACTTTCATGACAAAATTAAGATACCCTGTGCCATTTTATTGTCCCTGTTGAAATTAGAAATTCAGATTTGAAGTGCTGTAGCAAAATCTCAGCATAACAGAAATATTTTTTCTAGAGCAAACGGTTCCCTTACTTTCTTTTGGACACTATCAGACAAGACTGAAACACCTCTTAAACAAGACTTCAGTGATATCAGAGATAACTAAACCACTTCTCAACCGTTAAGAGTTTTTTCTAAGTGTTGTGAGACATTTATGCTCCTGTAATGGTTGCAGCTTCCTTGGTGGAAGACTTCATTTCTTCCATCACTACACCTCAACAGTTCAGAATTGCTTGCCTGGGTATGTTGCCATGGAAGTTTAGGCAGAAGTACCGGCAAAGCTATTAAAAGAAGAGAGTCATTAAAAGTTGGAGACTAATGTATCTTTGAAATCCAATTTCACCTCCTTTGAGACACCAAAGAGTAAAATCCATTAACCATAATTGCATGGTTATCTCAGGGCATTCCTATATGGAAGAATTAGTGCTATTCCAAATTTCAGGAAGCCTGGATTTGTTTTAAATGTGATTTTAATTCTAAGGTACTTGGAATGGTAATTTTGGTCTTTACTTAAAATATTACCGTAATGTCAGTAGCATTTAGATTACTAAAATAGTCCAACCACAGTGAGCTCTGTTTTAATCAGCTGGTGATAATCACTGCAGCTACATTTAATGGAATTATGCCAAATCTACACCAGCTGAGGATCTAGACATGTCTGTTTGTTCTCTTGACTCCTTTTTAAGTTCATGCAAGCTGTGAGCATTATACCCAAGTGCAATTCCTCTTTCCTACCAACAGTCAGTTTTGTACTGGTGCCCTCAGGTTTGATCTGTGCTGGAGACACCTGCTCTCAAGGCAGTGAACTGGGACCACCAACTCATTTCATAAAGGGCCACTGAGCAGCTGTCACATGATAGCAACTCCCAGGCAGAACTGACCTGTAACAAATCTGAACTCCTGACCCAGAGGTGAAAGGCTCTATATCCAATTACCAATCCCCTGAGTGAGACTACTGTTTTCTCTTGAAAACATAGATAAATATACACAAAAGAATAAACAATAATGAAATAATACAAAAGTTACATCATTGTTAATATTTTGCTATACACCAGATCTTGAAAATCGAATATATCATTGCCACCAACAGAATTTCTGGACTTTGTGCCCATGTAAAAAGCCCATTAAGAGGGTCAGACTGAAGCAATATTCAACCTTCTTTCCTCTTACATCCCTAATAGAAAACAAGAATATGCACACAAGATTTCCATAAGGAAAGAAAAGAAAATGGTCGATTTCATGTTCTCCCCTATGAATTCATCTATGTAAATAACATTTTTTTTGCAAATGGCTGACTTGTAAGCATAAAAATACCCTTATTCTGTGAAGTAAGCCATTTCCTCTGCCTGCAAGTTCAAGAAAAAAAGGCTGCTTCATGATTGAGAGCCTGATAAAATGAGCTATAACGTTACTCTGAGCTCAGGGAAGAACACACTTTGCTTTGGTTCTATGTCACTCACCTTATTCTTGACAGTCAGTAAGCAGCAGCAGAAGAGCACAATCTTTATTTTTAGTAATAATAAAACTGCAAGAGAATTCTTTTCTTCACTTCCAAATATATATATGACACCAACCTTAAGTAGCACTAACAGAAAAAGCTGCCTTAATGATTTCATCTTGATAATTTACTGCAATTACTACATAATTATATCAATGCCTCCTTATAATTGCAATAATCCAAGCTTCAACTAAGGCACCTTTTAACAAAGGTAAGGAAAAAAGAGTTATTCAAAATGAGTCACTGAAAGTTCATTTCCTCTTTTAAGCTTCAAATCATGCCACGTGTAGCCCTCGGGGTCTAGGTAGATGTGGACTGCAAGCTCCAGGCTGAGTGGCAGCTTGCCATCCATCTGCCCATCTTGCCAGTATCTTCCTCTGTCCCACCCAAGAGAACAGGAGTTTGGTAGAAAACATGCTGACAAGAGAGCAAATGAACAGAAAGGCTGTTTAAGTCCTAATTTCAAGCAGCAACTTCACACATTTTTTTGAAACCCCAAACAAAACAGTCTTTTGCTACCATTTCCAAACTTCTACCACAATGGCTGTCCCTGCTTGTAACAATGAATGCATGACAGTGGAGTCACTTGGCCAAATGGAATCATTTTAGTGCACTTGGCAGAGATTTCAAGAGCTGTTGCACTACAGCCCATTACTGCTCTCACCTTCCCAGGCATGGAGAGCCTCAAAGGCAGCAGAGCCAGCACACAGAGGAAGGAGAGACCCAGGGGTTAGCACAGGGTTGGGACCTCAGTTCCAAGCCAGAGTCTGCCCTGGCCTTGCTGCAAGGCAGTAGACAAGTCTTTTCTCAGCTTCCCCTTTACTGAGAAAGCATAAGGGCATGAGCACCCTTCGCAAGCCATGCTTTGGATTATATGTCTATAAAAGATGAACAATGCTATTACTTAAAAAAAGAGACATTCTGCAAGCACTGGAGAACCTCCCTGTCCCTCATGGGTGGGACCACTTACAGAACAGAAATGAAAGGGACACAGAAACTCTTTTCTAACTTTTGTGCACCCTAATATACTTTGCATTCATTTCCAGAGTAGCAGTAAGCAACACACAGACAGAGAAAAGGAGCAATAATGTTCTGAAGTCTCAAGAGAAAGATTTTTTTTTCTAACTAACCCTTGTGGATTAACCTGGAATATAACTTGGCCCTTCAGGCTGCATGTTGGGATCAGCATTTGTGCCTCAGAGGGAGCTGACCATGATGTGGTGAGTTAGTTTTTCAAGAAGAACCATGTAATCTTCCTCCTGCACTCACACAGCTGTCAGGAGGGGGCTAGCAAGGAAACCCAGTACCAGTGCACCAAATAGCTCTCTCTACTGCCATATCAAACTAAACCTGAACTCCTGGTCGCATTCACTCCCCTCAGATGACAGCACAATGGAGAACATTCAATAACAGATAACACTATGGACTCCTGCTAAGAAATGATGTTGCTCTATAAAAATTTGTTTGTTGAGAGTCTGTCACATTCAGGGTCATTTGCACTTCAATATGTTATATGTATCACTGATACTGATCTCTGTTTAAGGATGAGTAGAAGACTGTTCTTTAGTATTTGTATACGTTAACTCGAAAAAGATTTTCAAAACTGATTTGTGTACTAAAAGTTTTTAAGACACCAAAAGAGAAAATTGTGTTTGTAGACCCAAAACTAGAGATTGTCCCCTTTTGCTATTTTAAAAGTTTTGGTAATAGCTGTTGGTCTCTTTGGTATCTCATTCTTCCCAGAGGGGTGGCAAGCTTACTTTAAATAAATTTATCTTCCTTGGTATCAATTATCAAGAATCAAGCATCCTACTCTTTATCTTCAGTCTGTAAAGATTGTGGTTTGGATTTATCCCAGCCAAAGAAAGATGGGATGTCATATAAGCAACACTTATTGACCACAATGAGAAGAGATAGAAAACTAGTCTTGACAAGGCTCCTAACTTCCAAGCATCTAAAGCTTCATAAGCAGTAATCAGATCTGTTCCTACACAGTATTAGCCCATGCCAGCAGCCACAAAGTGAGTCACAGAAAGCCCAATATCTTATTCACCAAAAAAATCAACGTGAGTAGGACCAGTCTTTTAAAAGCCAGAGGGTTTGATTTAATTTTAAGGAAATGCATTGGTAAGAATCATCGGGGTTGGAATGGTGGGGAAGGGACACAAAGGGAGTGTTTTTCAGCCTGCCTACTCCATAAATCAAACATATTTTCCCCCAAATAAGTATATAAATGAATGACCACTTTAGAACTGATGTGAGCCAGTCCAGAAGGAGTAATTTTTAAGAAAGTTGTTAGTGAATGGAAACAGGTGGCTATAATTTGAGTTAAACTGCAACCTTAACTGTAGTGTTTGCTATCATGAACACTATAACAACAGATGTACAGTTGCACCTTGGGATGAATTCATTATGGCCTGAGAAACATAATCATGCCATTCAGACCATATTTTGTCCATATGCTCATGTGGTTTACACCCCTGGTTTATTGGCATTGTACTTCGTTATATAGCAGAAGACTCCCAGGATCATAATTTGCACTTACTGCTACCATTCAGAAGAATCCCTTTGTACCATGGGTTTCCCATTAAGGCACAGACTCCCTTTCAGAGTAGGGAAGGAAGGCCTGGGTCAGAACCCTTGTGAACACTGCCTAAACATAACATCACTTGGGAGCTCTTCATGAAAGAGGTGTCACACACCTCAAAGAAATAGAAAAAGAAAAAAAAAGCTTGAAGAGTACAGGGGCTACTGTTCAGGACATTTTACTGTTATAAAAATGTAGATTATATTGCTATCTTATCCTGTAATTTATGGGATGAATATTGTAATTCATTGAATGTCACGACTTATCTTTTATTCATATAGTTACTTTACCATTACTAGATATGGAGGTTTGTCAAAGGTTAATTATTTTAAATAGCTCAGGCAAATTTATTTTGATTTGTACAGCTTTTTTGAATAATCAAAGGACTATCTATTCATACTGCCTTATGAGGATTCATTTCTTAAAAAAAAAATATTTCTTGATGATACAGTCAGATTAAATGAATGCTTTTGTAAGGATCAAACCCAGATTCTTTCAACACTAAATGTAAAGAAGGTAATAAAAATTGGCAACATTTTCTCCTCCCCCTTCAGTTTTAGTGTAAAAAAATTCCCTAGCAGTCTTACACTGCTGAATTATCCTTCCCTCCAGCAATCTATTTACAAGTAAAGAAAATCTCGCCACAAGCTCAAGACCTCTGTCCCTGGGGAAAGGACTATTCATTTTAATTGCTTCCAAAGCACCTATCACAACCGACTCTTGATTTGTGCTTCAGCCATGATAAAAAGTAAGTAGTACCATAGTACTGAAGTACTTATTGCTCAGAAGTTGTCTACTGCTCTGTACCCCTTGGCTCCTAGAGATGCTCAGTTGTTATCCATTCAGGCAGCCATTCAGCTTCCAGCACATAAGGTAAAAGCATAGGTTTTGAAAATGATCAGCAGATCCCCCCAAACAGGAAGTGCTCTGAACACAGAGAGCTAAATCCCAACATCGTGCTGCAGAAATATCTGCCTCTCTGCTGACCCACAAGAGAAGCCCTGACGGCAGCTGGAAAAATATGTCCAGTAGGAGGTTGTGACATGGACTAACAACATCAGGATGGCAATCCCCCCACTAAAGTTTTTAAACACAAAACTTATCTTTACTCCTTTAGAGAAAACATCACTTTGCCTATTTCTGTGTCTGTTTCCCTGTAAGCAAAGTGGAGATATTGATACTTAACCTGTAGGAGGGCTGGAAGTTTAAATCCATGCACAATCAAATACTGTGAAAGCCTTAACAGAAAGTGCAAAGCAGGTGTTCAGCACTTACTGAAAAAATAATTGCTATTCTTATGCTGAACTTCTGATGAGCCTGCTGGAGCTGTAACAGCAGGGAGGATGATCCTCAAGGTTTGTGAGATCTTCATCTGGAGCATTTTCTGCATTTTATGTTGGTGCCTAACTAGTAAATGCTGCTGTTGAGACAGAAATGCTTCTTGGGAGGGTGCAGTGTCATGTAAGGGAGGCACAGCTGCTATGTCAGCACAGCTGTGCACTGGAAATCCAAACTACACAGCAGGCCAGAGGCAAAGTATGAGGTACAGTGTGGATCAGACTCTTCTAGAGAGGGCTTCACTTTCAGCAGCTCTGATAACCAGGAGACTACAGCAAGCAGACAGTACCGCTACAGGCACATTCAGAGCCTGTGCTGCAGGGTGGTGCTGGGTGAGCCAACAGAGCACTACAACACCCCTGCCAGTCTCCCTCTAGCCCAGCCAGGCAGCACAGGGTGCAACACCAGTCAATTCATCCTCCTCCCATGCCAGGCTGTAGGAAACAGGGCATGGAGAGGGATGGTTTGGGGCAACAAGGAAGGAAACAGATCCTGCCACCCACCTTGCCTTTAACAGAGCTGCTCTGAGCCCTGGAGACCTTTACCTCCCCCATCTGTGAGGCTCCTATGGGAGAAGCACACAAGTCTTGGGCACACAGCACCATCAGGACTTCAAAGCCGACTTTCACTGGCTCCTTCCCAACTCGCCACCACCTACCCCATGACAGGCAAGGTTGCATTCGAATTCTGCTGGTCCTCAGACTTATCTGCCTTATGGGCCCACTGCCAGCATCTGCTGTGGCTTCAGCCGGGGAAGACAACAGCCTAAAAAAAATCTACCTGGAGTTAGCTTGAAGCCTGCTAGCTGGAAAATAAAGCAATGTCCTATTGTTCTACACTCCCCCAACCCTTCATGTTTTCATAAAGATTTTGGACAATATTGGGGGTGGGGGAGAAAAAAAAACCTCTGGGGAAACAGCTGATTAGATTCTGGCAAGGCGGACCAAACATCTGCTTCAAACAAAAGACATCTGCATATTTCACATTTATTTTTCATAATTTACAGAAGCAACCTGCCAAAATTTAGCAAGGGAGAATAAACTAGCACATAATTAGCTAAAGTTTGCTTGCTTTAGAAGTTATTAGCATGAAGCCCAGTAGCTCACCTGGGAGGACATCAAGGAATGTAGATAACTACAGTTTGATTTTGTAAATTCAATTTCCGATCTGCTGCGCCAGGCCAAAAAACAACGTTGCCGTGCCAATTAACGCAAGCCAGCAAATGTCCTGGTGTCCTCATGTCATACAGTGTACAGCTGTCTCAAAGGCATTGATAACACTCTATTAAATAAGGATCGATTTGACAGACCTTTTTTGCTCCAGTTTACATGGTACAGAAGGCTGCAAGTTGAAGAGGAGAACAGCACTGTTTTTTTGTAAAATCAGGAGGTATACCACGTGTGCAGAGATGGTAAAACAAGTTCTCTAGAATGGGACATGTGAATTTTTCAAGGCAGGCAAAGAGTCTTCTTTAAAAATGCAGAGAAAAGATCCAGGAATGCATATGCCCTCAGTGAGCTACACTTCCTCAATTGAATTTTGTCATTTACTGGGTCATTAGTACAGTTGATAGCTAATATGTTTCCAATTTTAATAGAGTTACCAGGAATAGCATGGAATCCTGAGGTTTTGAAATGCAGCCTTGAAATCAATAGGTGTTTCACAAAGTATACTCACTAACTCAGTATTTGGCCTGTAAGGGCAATAAACAGAAATAGGCAGAACTTCAGGGTGGGAAATCCTGCCTTTGCTAAAAATGCAAGTGAAAAACTCCTTCTAACTCTGACACAGGCAGGGTTATACCCTGGAGTTGAAACAGCAATAGAAGAAATAGGAAAGGGCTTTCTTGCAAACCCCAAATTAAACCCAGGTTCATAAAAGCATCTGCAAATCTTCTGGATGAACCAAGGTGGAGGTTTGCCCTTCTCTCTCCAAGGAAGGATTTATTGTTTCAGACAGAAACCATGGGAAACTAACTTACTTGGACTGAACTCTGCTCCACATTTCAGATTTATTTGAACCTGAATCTCAGAGCAAAACTCAGAGAGTGAAAACTTAACTGCCAAAAAATATTCTGTCAACCCCAAAGGAACACAAATTGCCAGATACAGTACAGCTCTAAAAGACATTTCAAGCCTCTTAATCTGGGCTTTATGACTTGCACCTTTCCATAGTAAGATGAGTCCAAGACTCACTCTCAACACTATGAACTTTGTAGGAGTGGGGGGAAATATATGAGAGAGTGAAAAAACACCAGTCAGATCTGGGAGGGTTTAGCTCTCGGGTTTTGCATCTGAAAGCTGAAGGATTTGGGCAAGAGTAGTCACAGGAAGATTGGAGTAGGAACCTCTCTTTGTGCCAGGTTGTAACCTTCTCACCTAAACGCAGATAAGTGCTCTGAATCATGCCCATCACAATCTTAAGGCACTTTCTTTTTCCCCATGCAGACTTACTGCAATTGAATCATAGAATCAAAACCACCTCATTTCAGTATATAAATGACATCTCTAAGATAATCATGTATGTAATATTAAGTCATTCAGACGCAGCATTTGAACTAAAGCTGACTATTGCATAATAGCCACCTTACATGCCGAGTTTCCCTCTCCTTTGCTACCAACACATTTCAATACCATCATCTCCTTTACAGGAGAGGAAAATTGAGGCATATAGTAACAACATGAACTTCCCAGACACAAAATTACCTCTTGGCAGAAGCAAGGACAGGCCAGAGATCCCACTGCAGCGCCAACAGCAATTGGAACATTATTTTGCCATTCAAAAAATGAATTAAAAAAACCCCAAGAACAGTACAGTGGAACTAAGTAACTGTGTTAACCTACACTTAGTGTGGGATGCTCCTAATTAGAGATATGTAAAGTAAATATTCACTCATTTCAAACATGTAGTTTTTACTTGAAGAAATTCCTAATCTTGTTTGTCTGAGTGAATCTAGATCACTGTTGCTGTTCTCGGTTTATTAAAATAGGATTACTACAAAATGAAACTGCTTCTTCCAAAATTACTCTAGTTAATCAAACATTTTGAAGTAAAACTATAATTCCAAAGAGTTAGAAGCATCTCACTATGGATATCAAACTGGTACTCAAAATCCTGGGACTTTTCATTTTGCAGTGAGATCACTGGAATATTGATCTTCCAGCCAGCCTGTAACCAAACTTGTGTTTACATATTTCAGATTCCCCAAAAGGTTCGTGTTTTATCCAGACATAGCCATTCTGAACAAGTTCCATCTAACTTGCAATGGCACCACTGCACTGGTGCTATGGAATTTTGATAGAAAGGATCTCTTCCTTCAAACTTGAATTACCTACTTACTGTACTTCAAATGTTCTTCAGCCACTCCATTTACCCACATTTAAACACTTCCAATTTGGTCAACACAGCTGACCCACTTCCACTGCCTTGCTTGAAACAGTCACAAGATGAGCTCCTGTTGCTTGTTCAAACTGCTGAGCCTGCCTTGCTTACAGCTCCTCACAGCCACTGCTCCTCTGTCAGAATCACAGTCTGCAGAAACACTGAAAGGCAGAAATAACTTTTTTTTTCATTGTTCTGGACATAGTGCAAAAGGAGCAGCAACAGATGAGGACAGCAGTAAGCAGACAATACTGAGCCATAATAAACATTCATCCTCATAGAATGGATCTGTTGCAATATCAATTGTGCCTGCAGTATCTTGCAAATAGTGAAATTGTGTTCTTTTGTGGGTCCTTTTCTTAACATTATGTTGGATCTCTCTCACACGTGATTTAATGCTCCTGCTTTGTCATTATTCAGTTTGTTAATTCTTCTTAATTTATCTTATCATCTATACATATTTTAGAAAGATTTAATTAAACATGTATTAATGGAGTTTAATGATCTTGCCAGTGACCAAAATTCTCCTGTGGATTAAACAGAAAAGGAGGCATTGAACATAAATTCGTACAGAAAATAAACAAAACACAGACAGCCTTATAAAGAAGAAAGAAAAACAAGGCCTACATGGCTGATCTGTTTCAAGAAAGTTACAAATGGGAAACATTTACTATTTTAAAAACATTAAACATATATTCTCTCCATTTATTTACTTATCTATGTTCTTCATGTAAATCTTTCTTGAAAGTGCATAAACTCTTCAGAACTATAAACAAAAAATGAAGTCACATCTGGTATTTCACCTGTTTACACTATAATTACTCAACTTTGCTGAAAGCTGAAAAATTAGAAGTTTTAATTTCTCTCTGCACCTTTTAGCTGGGAGGAATCTATTTCATATTTCAGTATAAAAGTACATGAGTTACCACTACATGTGGTATGCAAACCTGCCTACATTCCTGCTCTGACCTCATGAATATTTGCCACAAGTTTCCTCACATTTGCAAGACAAAAGACAATTGGCAGTACACAAGAGCAGACACCCTGTATGGCTGGGTATCAAGATACTTAAATAGCTAATAAATTCACATTCCAATACACCCTATGATAAGCTTTTTACTACATAAACCCTTAATCTTGTGTCACTGTTCCATGTTTTGTCTTGGAAGACTAAGGATGTGGACAAAAGTCATAGAAGAGCTACCATTGTTCAGCACAATATAAGCAGAAACTAAGCAGGCTCTGTAATATCCTGGCTATATGTCTTGTATTTTCCCTCTTCTGGAAGCTGATTTCAGTTTACTTGTTCATTTCAGATACATTGCACAGACCAGCAGTCTGATGCTTTTCCTTAGTTTCACAAAGAAACGGCTGATCAATTTTTTAATTTTTCTTTTCACACTTTCACAAGACTGGGCAAGCCCTGACACAAGCAGAGATCCTTTGATGGTAGCCAGAAATCCCTTCTCATGGTCTTATCTACAACGATGTGACAGGAGGTTGCAGTGAGATAGGTGTTGGTCTCTTGTCCCAAGCAACAAGATATAGAACAGGAGGAAATGCCCTCAAGCTGTGCTAGGGGAGGTTAAGAATCATAGAATGGTTTGGGTTGGAATGGACCTCAAAGATCATCTCATCCCAAACACCCTGCCATGGACAGCGACACCTTCCACTAGACCAGGATGCTCCAAACCCCATCCAACCCGGCATTGAACACTTCCAGGTTCCAGGGATGGGGCAGCCTCAGCTTCTCTGGGCAACGTGTGCCAATGCCTCACCACTCTCTGGGTAAAGAACTTCTTCGCCATATCTAATCTAAATCTCTCCACTTCTAGTTTAGAATGGAGTTAGAAAAAAATTCTTCCCCAATAGCATTGTCCAGTACTGGAATATTCTTCCCAGAAAAGTGGTTAAGTCATCATCCCTGGAGGTATTTAAAAGACTTTTATATGTAGCACTTAGAGACATAGTTTAGTGGTGGACTTGGCAGTGCTGGGTTAATGGCTGGACTCAATCTTAATGATCTTTTTCAACCTAAACAATTTTGTAATTATATAAGAACTGTGAGAGGAAACAGTTACCAGTTATGCACCCTGCTCATCTACTACAGATCTTTCAGTGATGCCACACCTCAGTCCTTCTACAACACCACTCCAGCTGAAGCTGGAAAGTCAACTCCAGTTTAAAAAGAAGATGCAGGTATTGTGCTATGCTCTTTGGGAAATGCAGTGACCAAGACTCAGATCCCTTGAGTGTTAAATGCATCTACATCTCACTCTATAAAAACAGCACCTCCAGAAAGCAAAAGGCCTTCTCATGTGCCAATCTGGTTCTGGTAAGGGCATCATCTGTTCATAAATATTCCTTGGAGATTTGCTATGCAGCCACTGATCTGAACCAAATCTGTTTGGACTACAGAATTTTCATCACACTATCACAAGCTACTGTTGCAATATACACAGAGCCAAGAGGGGTTTTTTTTCGCTATCTAAAGATCTCCCTTGGTCAAACTTGAATAAAAACATCACATATTAATACTTCTGTAAGATCACAAACTGAAATGAACACCAGCTGAAGAAGAGGGCAATGGCTATGCCAGATGACAAACTGATATAGTCATCATATTCATCAACACCAACAGCAGACGGTCACTCCCTCCCCTTTGCTGAATTAGCCATGAAGGATTGCATTAATGATAACAAGGATGTGTTAAAAGCACACGTCTCAGGAGCAGTTCAGAATGAGAAACTCAGAAGCCCATATCTGAGGAGTGGGCAATTAAAAGAAAAGGCAAAACAAAAAAAAACTTGCTAGGAAGGACTAAAAAGAGGTGAAAAACATAAAAAATGTAACAGTGAGATAGGGGAAAAAAAGAGTAGTTTAAATACTAAAAAGCAGTAACAAGTTTGACAATAAAAACATACTGCATTATTCAGACTTGTGGAAGAGTGTGTGAACAGAAGTGATGACAAAAGCTACAAAATTCAATATGATCACTTGAAGGGTGGGAGGTTTTGCAAGCAAACACACTACTTTACAGCAAAGGAGAGTCTCAAAACATTTGAAATAAACATTGAAATTTTACACATTGAGTTACAAGCTTGTTTATAAGCTTCACGTGGTCTTGTGTCTTTGTAATTCTGAGAAGTCAGACAGCTGCATTGTACACATGGCATTTTCAAGTGACAGTGGCATTTTCAAAAGAGAAATCTGTTCAACAATTTGGTACTTGGGTCTCTGTTTTGAGACAAAAGCATCCATATCAATCCTAGTTGGAGGAAAAAGGCTTTAAGGACAAAAGCATTAAAAAAGGGAAGGCCTTTTCAACTTTAGGTTTTTTTAATTACCACACGTTGACTGGCTTATCTTTATAAATTATTCTAAGCAGCTGCTTATATAAAGAAAGTTCAGGACATACAAGGAGAAAAAGTCTGATTCTTCATTTTTTTTTCCAAGCATCAAACAAGACACAGTAAAAAATAAAAGAACAGGTGAATAGCTTCAATTAACCAAAAAGCTAAAGGTTTTCATGTTTGAAGGTTTTCTTAACATCTTTGTCAGTCTGACTTCAGGTTTCATGCAACTTCCCAAGTATCACATCAGCCATGCTAAAGCCTCTCTTGCTCTCAGCCATCCCTGACCCCAGGAAGTGTGGGGTCTCAGAGGGCAAAGGGAGAGGGGCTACAGAGCAGCAGAAGAGGCCAAAGACACTTGGGTTGGTTACTGCCTTTCCTTCACTTGGCTTCTCCCATGAATTTACTGTAAAGTGAAGAGCAAAAGTACATCCTCTGGCAAAAACTCCTCTAAAAGTCAACCATCAAGCATCCACATGCATTTGTTCTCCCTTTCCCTGCACATCCAAAAATTAAGAAAGTCAGGGCCTGATCCAAAGCCCTCTGGAAGGGCTCAACTGCAACAGACTCCAGGTCAACCTGAAAAAAAAAATGCTTTGCTTCAGACTGAGAAGTGTATTGATGCTTTCCTACATTTCTTTCAAGCCTCATTAAAGCCACAGGTGTGGGGAAAAGTGTTACTAAAGCAGTAACAAAAATACAAAAGACTACTTCACCTACGGACCTGGAACAGGGTATTTTGCTTTTTTTAACATAAATATTTTTTTTTTGAAGCACTAGCTATATAGAGAAAGACAAAAGAAAAAGGATTACTTTGTTACTGTCACGATCTCACTTTTTATCATAGCCACTTAGTCTTCTGCAAGGCCCGGGGGCACTTAGAAGACTAAAATACTTTAGTGAAGAGTAGGTAGGGTGGAAAAGAGCAAATTACAAATGAAATATCTGTAACTTGTGCCACTTCTTTCAAAGTTCATTTTACGTTTGGGCCCTCAAACAAGGCTGCCCTTCATTGGCAACAGAAGCTCCTGTTATGAAGTCCAAGCAGAACTCTGTCAGGCCTGCCTTTGAGACATTTTGTTTTGCTCTGCAGCAATTCTTTCAGACTTAAGTCACCGACTTTTCCCCCTGTAAAAACACCTACTTGCAACGTGTGGTGACCCTCTCAGTTTTAACCTGAGGTTGGACTAGCTCTGAAGAACACGGCATATTGTTGAAACACTCTGAGAGAGCTTGTGGCAGCAAGGATTACGTTCTTCCAAAATCACAGAGGGAATTTGTCAGTGAAAGCCACACTGTCAAAAGGGTCACTGTCATTTTGGGAGTCAGTCAAGGTGAACATTGCTACACCTTGCTTTCCTTGTATTTCTCTGAACACCTATTGTCAGCTACACAGCCCTATCCTGACCCACACCCAGTGGCTCTTTTCGTGATCTCCAGTGAGCAAATCTGCCACACACTCTTCACTAAGATTATCCTGAGTGTTACTAGAGGAGCATTACTCTTAGGAATAACAGCCTCATGTATGTAGCAGTGAAGGATTTCAGAAATGAAGGTAGAGAAGTTCAAAAAATGTCACGGTTATTTCCCTTGCAGGTGATGGAATTAGTGCTTTCTGTGCCCTGGTTTAATTTCATATCAGACACAAAATTTGTCAACAACAGAAGCCAAAATAAATTTTCTAAGAGCACTAATCAAAAGTCCATCACGATTCACACAAAGACTGACTTCAGTAAGCTTTGGACCAGGCGACCGATAAAAACAGAACTTGTAAAAAAATAAAGACAAACCTCAGTTTAGGCCAGACCTATTAAGAGAAACTTGTAAATCCCAATATTTTGCAGCATTTACTCCTTCGATTCTTTCAGGACTATGCACTTCTCTTAGGGAAGAACATCTTCATACAGTACCATATTGTGGAGTCTGTGAGCTTCACCAACTGGTTCTACAATCAACTGAAGCTCTCCTCTATACCACAGGGAAAAGGAAACAAAAATTAAGCCTTTTACACAGCAAGCTGACAGAAGAGCAAGAAGAAAAGGGTATTTACTGAAATATGGTTAGACTGAAACTATTAAAACTTTCACCATCCTTTGTCTTCCTTTATACAATACCCTTAGACTGTCCCTTAAACTGTCACAAAAACTTAACCTTTAAATTGAGGTAGAATTAATACATAATAAAATAAAAATGTGCAGAGTTTCAGGTTTTAAAAATTTCTGGAAAAATTAGTTAAACTTATCTGGACACAAAAGTCATCTTTAGAATTACACCTTCAAAGCTTTACATTTGTGTTCTGGCATAGATATTTAAGCACATTTGCACAATTAGCCTGAGTGCTCAAGTCTGAACAGGGAAGAGAAGTTTTAAGATGATCATTTACTCTAACTTGACATTTTATTTCTTCACCAAAATTAACTTGGTGCCTTAAGTCCATTTCATTTTTCTTTTACAGTGACTAGGCAGACAGCAGAGCTGTTTACAGATAGATTTGTGAGGTCTTTTTGTACAATACATCTCCCATCATACCAGAACAGTATTGCAATGTCATCTTTGGGATAAGTGCACTGTAGTGCTCCAGGGCCAGATTTACACTGTTACTTTGTTTGGCACCTTAATATTTTTGCCAAGTTGACCCAAAGTGGTTAATAACAGAGAAAAGTTCATTTGCAGCACTGATCCTGAAACAGCAAGATAGAATTTGCTAGCTCCTAACAGCATGAATTCCTCTAGTCCAACAAGGTTTTTAGGCTATTTTGATCTCTAAAGAGGTATTTTTCTATTCCAGAAAACACTTTCCTGCATCTGATTTTTAATAGTCTTTCATAGTCCTGAATACCTGTATGTGAATATACTACAAACTCAGTGGTGACAAACATTAACTTAAACATCTCTTTTCTTATGTTGGATAAGGGAAGGCATAACTTTGTGATCATTTTTGATCCCACTGAAATCAGTAAGGTTTTGTTATTTCAGTGGGAGGGCGAATTCTTCCCTTCAGCAGAGGTTTCTGATCATAACCTTTCCCTACTCCCCCCTTCCCCTAAGGAAATATTCATTTACTGGCATGCCATAAACACACTTTTGTATTTGTAACAAAAATATTAATGATTCAAGGCAATAGCAGAATCTTTTCTGTCCTGGAAAAATAATTGATTTTCATCAGGGAGACAATTTTGGCTTGGATCTGTAATACAGTATATTCTTTGGCAATAGGGATTTGTGACATCTTTGGGAAAATGCAAGCCTGGGATAGCGGCCTAGAATGGCCCAAGAAACATTTACCTTACCAATAAAAAGAGGCCCACTTAACTATTTCCCCTAAAGGGCAGGTATTCATCTAATCACATCTGGAATCCTTTCCAACTTGGTTCCTGCAGCTAATGTTGCTCTGTCATGATGTGATGGTTTAATCCTAGTTATTATACTGCTTATTCTAGTTGATAATAAAAAAATGTGGAAAAATGCCTGCCTGTCAATGCCCCAACCTCAGAGCAAATACTGTGAAGTGGGCCCCCTGCTTTCTCTAAGCAAACAGGGAACACCATTTGGAATTCAGAGTTTCAAAGAAAAGCTGCCAGATCTAATGAAAATACTGGCAAATTTATGAGGGTGTTTTTTTTAATCCCTAGACAACAAAAAAACAAAAACACAACAACAAACCCCAGCCTTTGCAAATCTAGTTTTCCTTACTACACACAAATAAGTTCTTTTCAGGGGTCTCTGCAGACAAAATATAACACATACATAATGCATACATAGTGTCTGAGCCAGCTGTGATATACTTTCACTCAAAATGTTTTTAACAAAAAACGATTTGTTAACAGATGCATCAAGTTCTTCATGATTTTATAAAAAAAAAAAACAAAACCACAATTCCAAGTCTTCATTTCCCAATGTTTCATTAAAACCAAATATTTTTAGATCCAAACGATAAAGCTTTGCCAGCAGCCTCTACTGACTAATAAGCCATTTTCTGTTGAAAACACAATATTGATGTGAAAATTACCAACTAACTTTTTTTCAGAATTATATTTATATAGCTATAAATAAAACAGACGTACCAGATAGACAACACACCACATGTGAAAACAAATTGAACTCAGTACAGCAAGAGGTTTCCATTTCCATCAGCACAAACCTGAACTTTGTCCACACATTCCACAGTATGGGACTGGATGGATTTGTCAAAATCCAACTGCACAGCCCAGAAGCTATCCTTAGCACAATTCATTCCCTGCTGAGCCATATGAATGTGCGCTAATTTGGTCACAAAAGACAATAACCTCCAAAAATCACTGACTTCAAATAAAGTCTGAAGTGTTAAATACAAAGTTCAGACTTTTGATTTCTGGTCTCACATAAAATTCTGATTTCAGACTTCAAGGCTGAGGCCATAATTTCATCACTCACTGTCCTGTTTCAAATGTGTTTCCCCTCACAGTTTGTTCATCCAATTCATTCATCACAAATAGACATGGAAAAGACTACAGCACTACTGCTTGGAGGCTCCACGCCACTTTGACAATAGCTCAGGTTTCAGTTTCCTCATCATGCCAGCCACTTCAGATTCGAGGTGTAGAAACTAACAAGCCAGAACATCTCTATGAAAAAATAGGCAGGTTTCCATCCAATATAAGATATTTTCTGCTGAGAGAAAAAAGTGCTAATTTTCCATCTGTTCCACTATTATTTATTGTTAATAGAAGGAGATGCCAGATTAGAACAGAAACTCTATTCTTTTTGATGCAGAGGTTTAATTTCTAAATATCAGACAAAAAGGAATTCTTAGAGGTCATTTTACTGAAGGACTTTGGTTTTATTAACTTTAGAGAAGTACCACTGGATTTTAAATAACAATACCTCCTGTCAAGATGATTACACAAGGTTATCTATTGATAGACAAGACTCTTTTCCTTCCTCTCAGACAAACAGCACATCTAATTGTATGTCCCACACTGAAATACATCTCAGAGGTCAGGAGTCTGCTGTTAGGAAAGGGTAATTACACATTTTTGGCCTTTTCTCTCAGTAACTCAAGTGCAAGTCCGCAAGAGGGGTGCATCCCTGTTCCTATCTCTGGAGCATCGCTGGCTAATCCTTTTGGCCCCTATTAGTCAGCATAGCTCAAGGCCTCTGCACTGTGAGGAGCCCAACACTTCCTGACACTGCTGATGCCATTAAAAGGGCTGAGGAAAGTCACAGCAGTAACAGGATTCGACAACTTTGTCCCTCAGTTAAGCGATAGAAGGTGGCTATCAAGGATCACAGTTACAGCTGAGTGTTCCCACTCTACAGGACAAGCCTCTTTCTGCCACCAGTTCTGGTCCCCACCCTCATTCCAGGCAGAGGGCTCAGGTTGCCTTGGCTCTGTTTGTTTTGCTGGGATAGTTTCCTGCCATTTTAGCGCAAGCACCCAAGCTAAAGCAAGAGAAACAGCAGGAACACATGGCCAGGAAGTATCAGCAGGCTATTAGATCACCTCATCCATCTTGTGGTACCTCACCTGTAACTGCCTAAGTTAGAAATACAGCCTCTTTAGTCCCATACATAACTAAGAGAGAAAGATTCAGACAGAGTGTGATTCAAAATGCCTAGGGTTAGTCCTTTCACAGGAGATTTCAGAATGGAAGCTTCAGCCTTCCCCAGAAGAAGCCTGCAGACATTAACCTCTACATTTAGGAGTGCTGATCAAGGCAGAATGATCAGTCCCTAAAGAAAACAATTCTTGAGTCGAATCATCCACTGCTACTGAGATTTACCTAAAGCAGGCACAATGCAATCAATGCCTAAAAAAAACCACATCAGGGAACCTCAGGGCAGGAACGACAAAGGCATCCATAAGCTTCACACAGGGTACTGACATCCGGGCAGCCATCTGGCAGAAGAGGACTCCAGTCCCTCAGACCTGTTAATACCTATTTCCAGCAGCATTTACTCACAGAGGCAGCCACTGCTGATTTGGCTCCTGGGGCTTCATGGATTGCCTCACCTCCAATGGGGCCAGGAAGAAAGAATTTGAATTCCAAGTGTATTTTCAGGTAACGCATCAGATTACCTGCTACTAGGATAACACACAAAAGGGAAAGAAAGGTATGGATTAGTCTGAGACGCACCCAGACACAGATGCCAGGGCTCTGCATTTCAGATAGATCAGTTCTTTTTATTTTTTCTTGCAGTTAACAATGAGCATGAAGAATGAGTCATTTGACCACCTCTGAATGATGTGGTACAGGATTTGAGGAACTCTATGCATTGATTGAGATTAACATGTTTTATTTTCCCTGTGCTCATCTCAGCAATGTGTGTTCAGGTCACAACAGAATAGCCAGGTCTGAAACACCATACTAAAGCCAAATACAACATCCAAAAGCCCTTGATCCTGGTCCAAGTCTCAGCCATTTGAGTCAATGGTAAGGCTCCTGCTGGGGTCAGTGATCTGTGATCATAATCCTCAGTCTTTTTGGCATTTGCCACTCAAGAGCGCTGCTCCGATCAGAAGAGGACCAAATGCTGCCATGCCATCCAAGCCACATCTTGAGACATGGTATGCATTGCCACAGCTTATGTTTTATTTACTCTTCTAGAAAAAATGCAAAGAGTCAGGGTGTGGAGGCAGTGGTTTACTGATGAGCTTGATGTGAGCATCTTATGAACAGCTAAGCTTTTGCTGAGTAATACTGACACCACGTAAAATGACTGACTATAAAAACCTTTAGACTATACCATATTACTGTTTCAAAACCAGTGGCAGCTATTTGAAGATGCTCAGAGGTTCAGAATTTCAGAAGCAGACCTAAAAAAGGCAGATTAATGAGCAGATGATTGTGGTGTAGTAAAGTTGCACAATAAATGAAACTTAGCAGATGGCTCTGCAACTATAAAAATCTCCAGATTCCTAGATTAGATAGACAGAAAGGACACTTCCTTTATTTTCTTGAATTATTTCTGCCTTTTCCTCATGACTTTGGCAGTATTGCTGCTATCTTCTTTTTAAATAGTGCAACTTTCCAAATTTATTTTCCCTTCTGCTTTAAGCATAATAGATCTCATCAGACAAACTTTCTACTCTATCACCATGAAGGAAAGCATTAGGGCACACATTCGGAGCTGCATATGCACAGCCCCATGTTTCCTAGGAAACAAGTGATTGCTCATCTCTGCGCCAAAATAAATTGATGCATCAGTTTTGGCTTCCTACAAATATCAGTATTTTGGTTCAGGACAAAATCCCAAACACCTCCAGCACAGTATCAGTTGTGCCTGTCATCATTCATCAGTGGAGAAGCCAGCGAGACCACACCAGAGCTGTTAAGGATACACTGCTGAGGCAGTGGCGGTGCAGACCTGAGCATGGGCAATCAGAATCATCGGTGCTCCCTGCTCAGGAGGCCAGCAGAGCCATATGCATCCCTGGGTGCTCCCATGCAGCCATCTGGGAAGGAAGGAAATTAGAGCCTCCCACTGCAGCACCTTCTGTTGGCTGCACAGAGATGGACAGGAGTCAGAAAACAGGAGTTTTGGCTTTGGATTATCTTTGACTGACCAGCTCCAAGTTTAAAGACAGTCATTCTGACATAAACTGATGTTCCCTTGGGTATTTCCACATTTGCACGAAAGAGACTGGATCTTTCTCTTCTTTCATTACCTCCAGGAGATTCCTCCCTTTAACTTTATTTAGTTTCATGATTTTATGGGATTTTTTTTTTTAAACCATATTCCAAAACTGACACTGATATGTTTCTAAATAACATTTTACTTCAGACAATTCCAATATTGATTTAACACTGTGTTCCTGGAACCTGACTCTTAATAGCAGAGTTACTGCAACATTAAGCTAAGCACTTGTGACAATATGACCCTCAACGCCAGTACCACAGCAAATAGAACTCTGGCTGAATCCACAAAAAAGGCTATTAAGGAATATATAGGCACGTTTCAAGTGTTCTGCCATTTCAGTCTCTCAGTAGCATATACATTAGAAACTCAGCTATCAAAACCTAAATTTTCTGAAAACTCCCTGTCATCTGAAAGACGGTCATGTCCCCTGACATCTATTAATTGCACTGAAAATTTCCTCATTATTCAAAATGTCGATTATATGAACTTATTCAATGTCTCCCCTGACATTTGGATAATCAAGGTTGTATTGCATATGGGCCATTCTTGAAAATCTTTGAAGACAATTGACTACCCTCATGAGTAAAGGTTTGCAAGATCAAGCCATATAGCATGTACGAACAACATTCATCAAAAATAGCTTCAAAATAATTTGTTGTATATGATCAAGTGTTAGTATCAATAAATGGACATCGTGGTAATAAGGCCTGAGTGTATAGCATAGGTCTTTGCTAATATAGCATGATTAGTACTTGATATTGATCAGACAGCCAATCTGAAACCTCTTATGTAATCTAATTGCTTTTTCTTTAGAGAATGGTAGTAGAAGTTACACAAAAGGCTACTTTGCAGAAATGTGATAGTGGAAAATTTTCTACTACTTCTTCTTCCCTTTAACTATTTTGCATGTGTTGCTCTGGTTCATCATTGTAAAGACTTCAAAAACTGGATAAAGGCAAGCTCATTAAAGTAAAGAAAACCAGGAGAAAATAACCAATATGGACTTCCAAGACAAAAATGAAACACAGTTTGGAAGCTCAAAAGATTAATGCAATTTTGCTGCCAAATGAAGTAAGTCACATCACCCCTTCTGTCACGGGGTACCCAACTCTGTGAGGAAAAGAAAAAGGGAAAAAGCTGTTTGCATGCAGTGTAAGCAAAAGAAACAAAACTTCTTCTCAACTATTTGTGCCAACAAGAATTCTTTAACAAGCATTTGTGTCTGCAGGGATAGGTGCTTAATTCTGCTGCAACCTGGACCTAAGCCAACTTCTGTACAAATTCTACTCATGGCAACCTATTGGATGGGGATCAACAGCACAACTTCCTTCTTGTCATTTCTTCTAACACTTCAAGACATTTCAGAGTTTTTTACTTTACACACTGTTGATTATATCCTCTGCCCTCACAGCGCTGAGGAAGACTATAAATATATTTTGCAAAAACTTTAACATTCTGTATGCATCTGAAGAAAGAAATAATCTATTTTTATGCAGACTACTGGTTTCTTCTTTCTTTGAGTAGTCAAAAGAATAAAGTCCTGAACCCAAAAATGGTTTCCTCCACAGCTAACAATTCTATGGTGCAAGCAGCCTTACAGAGCTGTAAACTCTGGTCAGCCTTCACTCTGTAACAGTCCCTCAAGTTTATCTTCCTAGCTTCACTCATTCCTCAGCTATACAGCACAAGTACTGCAGTTTAAGTCTGTGGAGAAAAGAAGATGCTTTTACTTGTATCCTGCATGTCCTCTAGGTTTAGATCTATCCCCTTGGATCTAACTTCTCATTTTGGCCCAACAGAAATTTCTTGAGCTAGTTAACAACTGGACACAGGAAGTCATAAGTAAAGCTTGAGAGCACCTTATGTTTACACTGAATATTGTATATGGATCTGCAGTATAGTGTCAGGCACGTAAATAAATGCCAAGACTAGCACTCTTTGCTGACAAATACATAAATGAATATAAGGGGCAGAAATTTTTTCTTTCTTTTAGATTTTTTTCTCCTCACATGTGCTGCATATTAGGCTTGGTTTAAAAAATCTAACAGGCCCATATGGCTAAACAGCAGCATTATATGACCTACAAAAACCGTGCTGTAGGATGCAGAGAGGAAAGTGTCATTGGGGTTAATCCTGAGAAAATAATGTCTTAGATGTCCTCAAATGCTGTTATTTTCCTTCTGTTCCAAACCTGTAAAATTTGCAAGAGACATCTTTTCAACTTAATAATATTATTTTCTACATGCATATTACTGGTGATGCCCATCTAGGGATAAGTCCAAACCACAGCACTCTGACATGATAATTTATTCCAGCAGCAAAGAAAAAAGAAAAAAAAAAAAGTCTCACTGTTCTCTAAGCATTATAGACTTTGCTTTAGGGCATAAGCCATACATTCAGCTCCCCACCAGGAGCTGTGCAGCAGCTATACTCCGGAGAATTAACTGGGTGGTATTCCATCCTCTGCCATGGGTATCCAAATACTTTGCTGGAGGGGAGTGAGGCTAGGGGCAGAAAATCAAAATTCAAAACCCAAATACCCACTTCACTGAGAAGGGAGGGATACAGAGCCTGCAGTCCTACACCTCTCATCCCTAAGCTGCCTCCCTTTACTATAGTAACAGGAGAAGGCACACCAAGGACAGACTGCTCATCTGTCAACACACAAGATGTGAACATCCTCCACTCCTTGAGCATGTCTTGACCACTGATGCTGCACAGGCGGACTATTCCTCAAAACCACCCTAGTGAGGACAGGCTGCATTCCTGGGGAGTACCTCCACATTGGAAAGAAACCACTGCAGTATTACCAGGCGCAACCTTGCACCAACAAAACTACTGAGAATTTTCTTCCCCATAAGCTTCACTTAAAATCATTACATAACACACAGAATCATCTGTGTTTTCCATGTAATCAGGGGTGGCAGGCGCTGTTTTGTTTTTTAACCAGGTTTCATGAGGAAAATAAGAAACCCTAATCCCAACACATTCATTTCTGTTTTTAAAAAAACCAAACAAAACAAACAAACAAAAAATACATAGCAAGATTTTACAGGTCAGATTAAAACATCCTATTACTGCAGTCAGTATTAGCACCTCCTCAAGGTTCAGAGAGGGAGCTTTACACAACTGTTCCAACTTCATCTCTCTGTTAATCATTACCTCACTTTCCAGCAAGAAGAAGCATCAGAGATGTGCTCATCAGCCTAATCTCTCAGGTATCAGACAGTGGTACATTTAAATGCCATTTGTCACCACCTGAAAGAAGACAACACTTGCTTTGCACACAAGGAACAGGCACCTAATTCAGGTTGCAAAGCAAATTGAGTATTTGCACAGCCAGTAGTCAAGCCAGATGGAAACACATAGCAAGGCACAAGTCAATCAGTACAAACCCTTGCTGAGAACACAGTTACCAACACTGTGCATTAAACCCACTCCCTATCTGCAACATCAAAATTTTCAGCCCACGCATCTATCCAAGATCAGATGAACTAATAACTACTAGAAAGACAATTAATAAATGAGATAAGATCTTCCTATGGGAAGAACACTAGATCGCTCCATTAAGATTATTGCAGCTGTATAATGTTAATAAAGGCATATCACTTTGCTAATGGGACCATCACTTCCAGAAGATTCCTTCACTCTCATATAAACTTTATATGAATGCAGCTAATTTGAGTTCATTTACCAGATCATACAGTGACAGACATCCCACTGCAAAGCTTCTTTTGCTTCCATATTTTGCAACCATACCCATAATTGCATTTCCATTTCTGTCCATATTCTGAGCTGCTACATGAACAGCATTTCCTTTCTAAATTGATCTATTCCTTTATATTTTGACATTTCTTAAACCAGTCTTTTTCTGAATTAATTTCACCAGGAAGGAGAACTGCATTTTGCTGAATTTTCAGACAGACTTGGTACCCACCATTCCCCAGTTCTTCCCTCCCCCCTTTCCTCTCTCTCTCAATGCAATTTAGGTCACTTCAACACAGGCATTTCCAAGTCATGGGTGCAACCAGGGTATTGCACATAAGTGACCTACAAAGAGGTCTGGTGGGGACTGAGCTGAAAACGCTAATCTCAAGGGACTTAAAGAAACATCATCTAATAAACATCATACTTTCTTCCCACTGCACAGTGATCACATTAAAAGAATCCAAAGTGTACAGCTTCTTGGCTGCATGTTAAGCCATTGCTTTATTAATTCATGACAGCACAATAGTAAGATGGTAAATAACTTCTAAAACTAACATACAGTCAAAGAGAAAAAGATCTTCCTCTGCTATAAGAAGGCAACAAGGAGCTTCAAACATACTGAAGGAGCCAGAGTCATCACCAACACATTTTTCAGGTGCAGAGGCTTGTAATTCACCCCAGAAACATTCATCTCCCATAAATTTTTGGTTTACAGGCAGATCTCAGAGGAACCTGGAGTAAAATAAGATTCATATCATGGAAATCTGCTGACAGACAGTGAAGTTGTAGCCCAGCCTCCTGGGCACATTCCTTAAGCACCAGGCTAAGTTACTGATCATTGCTCCTCACCTCTCTGCTTCAATTTGATACTTAATGTGTATTTTTGTGGAGATTAACAACTGCACACAATCCCCTCTTTAAGCCTCCTATGCACAGATACATACATATATATATGTATATGCTTCTAAATATATATATGCTTCTAAAACAACTGTCATGAATCCTACACTACCACTTCTTCAGAAAAGAGAGGTTCAACTAAAGGATCTTCCACTAAACGAAAGTTTTGGTAGAAGTTAAACACTAGGAAATAATTCTGTGTACGTGTCTTTAGTATCGCTACATGGAGAGTTTTGCTTATAAACCGAACGATTCTTTTACATCACTGCATAAAACACAGTGGTCAGAGCAGCGGGAGAGTAGGGAATTACTGGGCACTGGAAGGGCTGAAATCAAAGGGAGTACTATATTTATAAAAAATAAAATAAAAAATCAGATGCATTCCATTAAAGTGTCTTTAGCATTTCTAAAGTTGTCACTTCAAAGAGTTCTGCAGTTCTTATTAGAGTCATTTACTACAAAATTCTGATCAAAAGATGTATGACTAAGTGTTAGTCATACACAACAAAATCATTTTGAGACCTCAAAAAAAAAAACAAGCCCACAAAAAATTAATTTAAGATAATAGGCTATAGGATGTAGAAGGGACTGACCCAAGTCACTGAGTCTACCCAAAATGACCACACCTTGAATTGCAAAGCTCAGGGAAGACAATATCCATCTCCAACAAGCAGGCTGGTAGCAATATTTTGGACCTTTTTCTCTCAAGGGCTATCCCTCAACTGCCAACAAATACTTGGGAAATCATGAGGGAGCAGAGCTCCATCACACACCTCCTGAAGGTGCTCTTTTCTCACCTGCACAGAGGATTTTAGTTGACCATGAGGGAGGGTATAAATATCAGTCCCTGACCAGACAAGTTCTCAGACACAATATTTCTTTCTCAAGTTTTGTAGCTTATCCTGAAGCCCAAATGGCTCCTGCAGCTTCACTCTCCAGAGAAAGCAGCCCCACAGGTGAGCCCTGAGAGCTCTCCTGGCCAGCTGAAGGGGATCTGCTTGGATATAGCATGAGGATCCCTCAAATAGGGCTCCCTAGAAGTCTCCTCTTTTGATATGGAGCACATGATGCATCCACTTAGAAGGGCAAAGTGCTGCTCTTCTCCCTCTTTTATGCTTTCTCCACCAGCTGCCTTCAGACTGCCACATTAGACCTGGAAGTTTTCAAGTGCTTAATTAGGAGAATCCAGTCCAGGTTTGATTTTGTTCTGCATGAATTTCCTAGGTCTAAACTATATTTATACTGCAAGCTGGATTCCTCTGGCTCAGCTTTAGCCACCAGCCTGAGGTGCTTCTCTTCTAAATCTCGAAGTTGGTGATGAGGAACAGACACCTGCAGAGCATGGCTGAACATACCTGCTGGCACAGCTGCCCCTGGGAGACAGGGTCTCTCTTATCATCCACAGAAAAAGTTGCCAAGAGCAAACAGATTCCTGGCTTAAGCCCCTCAGCTAAGTGCTTAATTTCATTGTGAGATAAAGCCAGACCATTTCTACAACACTTTTTAGGAAGTTTGATCTTCTCTCAAAAAACAACAAGCAACTAACCTCTGCCTGTGATGCCCATTACAAAGCAGATCATTCTTTCACCAGAGAAACATGCCCTATCCCTTCATCCCCAAATGAAACTTCTGAAAATTTGTTTCATCCCCTAAACAAGGGTGTTTTTTCACTCAGTAGCTGTCAGACCCTCTGACTCTCTGAGACACTATTTTTTCTCACTATACTCAGTACTGAGCAGCTTGGTGAGGCAAAAGCCTGTACAACATTATAAAGTAACTGCAGCATGTAAAGTACTTTAAATAATTTTTTTCTTACTTTCTACCCCATACATGAACAAGTTTTCTTCAGCAACAATAGCTTTTGCCACACTCCTAGGGGCAGGAACCTAAACCATATGTACACAAAAAAGGTAACCTCAAGTTTCCTCTTCATAGCTCTGATGTGGAATACCACAGGCACATTTAGTCAATTGTCCTTCAAATGTCTTCTGTACATGTGGCTTTTTTCCCCTTCATGCTTGAGAAGACCTCAGAGACTCAGCTTCGGGGAATGTAGTCGAGTTAGACTCCTGTTCATTTCTGTTAGCTGAATTTATGTTGTAGGCTTCTGTTGGAAGTGTCATATTGTTGCATGATCTTAGTTTCATGCAAAGTGGTAGTACTCACACTGGCTCTTCCCTTCCTAGGAAACTGCATTTCTTTGGATAGCTATCACTCAAAATACTTGGCATGAAATCCAGAGACCTAGGTAAATTGCAAGGTTATTTATGAATAGGGTGGTGACGATGCTTTCATCCCTCTCTTTGTCACACTGTTTTCTCTGGCAAACAGTTCTGCATTGTCAGTACACCCTGGGCAGAAATAAGTCCCCATCAGAGAAGTGAACCCAAAGATGTGAGAATCCCGCCCCGTGCCACTTCATACACAGAATGCTGGAGGGTTTGCTCCTCAAGCTGAAAGCACAGCATCTCGAGAGACTCTGCTTCTCTAGGAGACTTACCAAGAGAAACATACTATAAAAGCATGTTGCTGAGGTGAGTAGGTGTTAGTCCAAGCCTTGTAAGTTAAAAGCAACATCTCATAATCTCTGCTAAATGTAATGGGTAGTCGAAGTAATGAAGCTAACCCAGGCGTAATGATTAATCTTAGTGTGAGTCGTGACCCTGGCAGCTGCATTCTGAACCAGCTGCAATCTATATAATGCATTCCCAGGAAGACCAGACAACAAGGAGTTGTATTAGCACACAGTGCAGATGGTATGAATGTGTGTACCAGCAGTCTCAAACCCAGCCAAAAAGAGCAAAGGTCTTCGTTTACTAATATTCTTAAAAGGATAGCAATTTGTCTAAGATATTTATTATGCTTATCATAACCAAAGAGCTTGATTTCTAGAATTAATCCTTTTATTGCTAACAAAAAATATTACCATGAAAAAAGGTTGCTAGATTGGATGAAGTCTCTGAGCAATGCATAGGATTAGCCATAAACAATATAATTTTTCCTCCTCCCTCCCCCTACACAGGGTCAGGGTCATGTAAAGTCAAAACACTAAATATAGGACAACATCAGTGGAAACCAAAGCAAGCTTAGCTGGCCACAATGGAAACACAACACAGGCCAAGGTAAACCCATCAAAACAGCATGATTAGGCTAAAACAACAGGAGACTTGTGAAATCTACAGAGAGTGTTTGTGCCTTAACACAGCTCTGTATTTATGAGATTCATTCTGGAGATCTGAATAGGTTATTGCAGGAAGGGAAATCAGGGCAGACAGACTGGGACTGCTTGCAGGATCCTTTGGGGAAGAGCCACAGGTTTGAAAGCATTTCATGGGTGGATTGTCATTCAGGAAAGGCAATGCCCCTTCCAAAGCAAGGAAACTGTTTACCTAAGTGGGAGCTATCTGGACTGACAAGCCTCATGTCTCCAGGCAAGCACAGGAGAGATGGAACCAGCTTCTTCAGCCTGGGAAAGATCTCCTTTTTCCTGGAGAGCTCTGCTGTCACTCAGCTCCTGACTTCTTCAATCTGTCACACACTTTGAATAGAGCTGCTGCTATAGGCTTTCACTGTCTACACCAGTTTTTTCTTCCCTTCAGGGCTGTCAGTTCAAAAGTGAAAGAGTCTGGCAATAAGCTGGACTTTTAAAGTTTATCCTCTATTTTTGGTCATGCTCTGAATTGTCTTTAAATAGCCACTGTTTATTGAGAAGAGGACGCTGTAACTATGTGGTAAGTTTTGCAGTGCTCAGTACCTGGACTTTGTGATGCAGGAAGGGTGAGATGGTTGACTAGGGATGTAAAGGTCTTAAGAACTTCAATGGCAAAGTGGCCAAAGAATTAGAATCAGTATTACAGCACTTTGGTATTCAGCCTGCTTCTTGGTACAACGCAGAGCAGCAGTCTAACAGGCTACTACATGCCTGTAAACTGAGTAGAACAGCAGGTTTAATTTTAGGTCTAATGGTTGCTGACAAGAAGTTCCTTTTGATCCCATCTTTTGCTTCACTTTAAAATATAGTTTGAAGGGAACTTAACAAACAGTTTCAAGCCAAAACCCAACTCTGGATTTCTCATCTATTCTATCATTTCCTCCTAAGTTGCCTGTCACTGCAGGAGCTTAATACCAGCCACCCTCATACTGATCTCCTTCTGACCTGCAATGCCATTCAGAATCTGTATGGCAAGTGAGACCAACTGGGAATGGTGCCATAAAATTTCATTTGCTGAAGAGGCTCTTTTCTAAATCAAACTAGTTAGAACTAAGCTGATTCATAAGAGCACGGTGCATTTTTTAAAACTCCACTTTTGTGGATCTAAGCTATCCTCCTGTTGCTTAAAAAACATAAACCTATTGATTAAGGCCTCTCCTAACACTCAGCAGCTCTTCAGTAATGCCACGGTGAGAGCAGCTGTCAATACAGGGGTACCTAGATCATCCAAATAAAATGAAAGATCTTCAGCAGTCATCAAATACAGTGACTGGAGATATTGGTGTAGCAGAAGTACATGAGAAAACCAGTGAAATATTTTTATTCCTGCAAGCTGGTTTTGGCACAGCTGAGGACAGTGCTTTTCCTATGTTAGGCTGTGCAGGTAATGAGCCTGCTGCTCATGGGAGAAATAAAAACAATAGTCAATAACCTTGAAAAGAAGAGATAAAATTAGTTCTTTCACTAAATTTTCCCCACATTATTCTAGGCAACCTTTTGAAGCCTCTCCATCCTTAGCCCATTCTAAAAAAAACCCAAGCATTACATATACATCCTTTATAAGTCCTTGGGCACTTGCAAGAGGAATAGCATGAATTCCTGTATTAATCTGTCCTGGATGACAAATATTTGCTGTACCACTCTGTCCCCCAGAAATGGATGTCCCAGCAACTCCAGGGTCCAGATGTGGGGCCCAGAGCAAAAGGGGAGGGATATGGACAAGTGAGTATGGTCTGAGTCATACTAGTTTAAATCTCACACATTCACAGAGTTTCTAGGGAGTCAATGGGTCAGCAGTTCACCAAGCTATTGCCTCCTACCCCACAGAAAGCTCTTCTTTGGGAAACCTAGCCCCTCCACAAAGCAAATAGCCGTAAATAGACAGGCTCCTTCCTCCCAACTCTCTTCAAGGTTTTAATGATTCACAGAGAGCCTTGATTTCGGTCCTGGGCTCCAACAGAACAGAAACAACAAAGGTGGCTCCCAGAAAAGATGGCACAAATGACGGCACAGTATAAACCAGCACACACCTAAATGAGCTCAGTGTTATTCATTTGTAGTATGCTCACCCCCCCGCCCCCCATAACAGCAGATTATTATTCACCTACAGTAACATCTGTTCCTTTGCCACAGTCTCACCGGTGTCAGAGCTATGCTGGAGCAACTCCTACATCCCCTTCCAGGAAAATCTCCAGTGAGGCACAGTATTATAATGCCCTGACCACTGAGAGTTGTATACACCAGATGGATACTACCAACCTGAGCACTTTAAGCACATACACCCTACAAATTAAAGCACTCAGTCAGCCTCAAAGAGGAGTAAGAAATATAAGTAGATTTTTTTCTGCCAAAAATTCAGCTTCACAATAAAAGCTGCAATGCTGCACTTTCCAAAAGCAAAAATTGTTTAATTATGTTAAGATCATTAATTCTCTTTTTTATTTTCTGACTTTGCTTCTATTTTATGGCATGATAAACTACCAACACTGATGTTATCTATTTACTATTTTAAAATACCAGAGGCCTATCTTTATATATGTTATTGAAACAAATGCATTGTCAGGTTCCAAACTGAAATTTTTTCTTAATTTATTTTTCTCTTGAAACCGTCTGTTACTGTTCCCCACCCTAAAGTTTCAGACTCTGACACAGAAAAGCAATGGTGTTTCCTGAGCTCCTTTGTGCAGTGCATATACAGACACTGCTCTAACCTGTATAACTTGAATTACTCTCGTCAGCAATTACCAGGGGTTGGTACACCTGTGGTAAACTGAGCAGGTGTCAAGGTCCTCTGGGAATTCCTCCCCATTCCTGAGAGATGCTGCATTGTCTGCCTGGAAGCCCTCAGTCACGGACATGTTCTTGTCAGGGCAGAAGAGGGAAATCTGGAAAAGGTAAGTGAAGCAAAGGCACAATTACTGTAGTCCTTATCCCAGGGGCTGGCCAGGAAAAGGAGCTCTACAACAGCTAGAACCTTCCACAAAGAAGAGAAATATACCTGCCTGGCTGCAATTCAAGGTCCTGTCTGATACAATTCAGGGTGGTGCAAGTCATTTCATGAAGACCACAGCAATGCATGCCAAATTTGTTTCACCATTATTTCACTCTTCCATCAGATCAGGGTGCCAAAAGTGACATCATAGCAGTTTACCCAGTTTGCCCCTCAGTTTCTTCCTTCCTGGCTTTTAGCATCTCATCTGACAGCAAGCTGCCAGAGTTTAAACAATCTCAGCGGCACTCACAAACCATATCCTTTTTTGTTGTTCATTTTACAAAATTAAAAACATTAAACATTAATGTCTCTTGAGTTTCCTCTCCCCCTCAACCCCTCCCACCTCCTGAAATAAAATATGTTTCTGTGATTCCACAACAGAAGGAAACAATACTCTGTTGTGCCCAATACTTCGTGGGTGTGGGTGTTTTCAGGAACCACTTCTGAGAAGAAATCCCAGAGGTTATTGTAATCATTCCTTTCACTCCTGGGTACTCAAGCACAGGATTGCCTGCAATCAATTTGCTCTTGCATCCAAGTATTCAACTCCCTGTGCATAAAAGTATCACCCGCACTTTATATATTAATCTATGTAGCAATGTTCTAAAGAGCTTTTTATTATGCTGCAAAGAAATTACAATGCAGAGCAAAAGCCACTAAGGCCTACTTGAGCATTACCACCAAATACCAAAGTTGTGTTGGATCCTTCAGCCAGTGAAATGGAGGAGTCTTGACTGTGCTCACCGACTTCTCAGGGCAAATTCAGGTATACGTCTCTGTAGCCTACCTTAATCTTACAATAAGGAGGATTACAAATCTACAAAAAACATAACAGGAAATTAGAACACATTAAATGGAAAGCATATGAACATACATCCTGATTGCTTTCAAACTCAGGTTTTCGGGGGTTTTTTCACTATTATATCAAATATTTGAATCAATAAAGATCCCAACACCATAGGCTGCTCTACAAGTAGCTCTGCAAGAGGGTTTAATCCTTGAGCTCTATTCACCAGAATATTCCATCTGAAACTACCCCAACATTTGCTACTCAGTATTAAATGTACTATTCAGAACTAGTGATTAACACAAAGAACTTGAGACTACTTTTTTAACTGCAAATTAACTTTAAGGAAATCACACCACTATTTTGTCCAGCCTTCTCACCCCCAGACAGAAAGTTTCTCAGATATTGTGAACTAGTCTGTTTCTAGCTACACACAGGACTTTTCACCTCTCCAGCCAGCACTGCTGGATATAAGTGAAAGTCCACAGGCAATAACCTTACATGTGCCTTTGAGGATTTTCACGTTGGTTAACTTTTCTACAAAGAATATATGAGCAGAACATGATGCCTCACTACCTTTTCAACAATTTTCAAAATGGTTGGGAATTAAGTAATTCAATTCCACAAATGGATTATAAACAAATTTTCAATTTATGTGCTGAGCTGTGCTGATTGAGAGGACAAAGGTCTTGTGGCATTGTTGCTGCTTCCTGGCTGGACATGCACACAGACATCCCTACTTCATACATTAACTTCTTCTCAGCTCCAAGTGCCTTTCCCTTGAATGTTCAGGCACCAATTGTAAAATTCACTTGGATGCACATCCTGAAAAAAAGCACTATGGTGCTTCAACCCCAAAACCATATAAACCTGACTAAAACAGAACCTTCTCAATATTTCAGTGATTGTACACAAAAGTACTCCAAACCAATGAAAATGTACATTCTCTCTGCTCACTATAACTTGTGGTAACTTGTTCAGGCTGGATTTGATCCAAATCTCTTTCAGGGAGATTCCTTAGCTCTGCATTAATCCTTCACATCAACTCTAATCCTCTGAGTAAACTGTTTGCATTTTGGTAGATTTCATCATAAATGACAAGGAATTTTAGGTTTAGATATCAGACAAAACACAACAGTGTAAGAAAGGAATAAATAAAGCAAAGCTATTCAGGGTCTGACAGCACTAGGTAAGTAAGCCATATCACCCATAGGGCAAAAATAAGAACAAGAATGAACACGGGACTATATGTTGCAGGTTTTGTAAAAGGCAATATAGGTTTGGAAGAGCCATAAAAGCAAGCCACACAGTAAGTAAATGCAGCTGTAACTGGAGTTTTATGAGAGTGATGAATTCCAAAAGTAGAAAAAGAACAACTCACAACAGAAAACTGTGAAAAACATAGGAGATTTTAGTCCTGCTAAAGGATATTTGTGAG
>WBMZ01003531.1:0-13509 GCA_013400975.1 Atrichornis clamosus | reverse complement strand
CAGTGTCATCAGCAAATTTGCTGTGGGTGCCTCGGTCCCACTGTCCATGTTGCTGACAAAGATGCTGAACAGTATTGTTCCCAGTACTGACCTCTGAAGGACCCCACTCATCACTGGTCTCCATGTGGACAATGAGCCGTTGACCAAAACTCTTTGCCTGTGGCCATCCATCCAGTTCTTTATCCACAGACTGGTCCATCCATCAAATCCATGCCTCTCCAATTTGGAGACAAGGATGTTGTGCGGGACAGTGTCAAATGCTTTGACTAAGTCCAGGTAGACAATGTCATTTGCTCTGCCCGTATCCACCAATGCTGTAGCCCCTTGATAGAAGGTCACAAAATTTGTCAGGCATGATTTCCCCTTTGTAAAGCCATGTTGGTTGCTGCCAATAACCTCTTTGTTTTCCATGTGCTTTAGCATAGTTTCTAGGAGAATCTGCTCCATGATCTTGCCTGGCAGAGGTGAGACTGACTGTGCTGTAGTTCCTGGTGTCTTCTGCTTTCCCCTTTTTAAAAATGGGTGCTATATTTCCCTTTTCTCAGTCATCAGGGACTTCACCTGACTGCCACAAAACCTGAAACCTTTCTACCCACCATCCTTCCTATAACTCCTGGATCATGAGCTGCTTGACTTTCCCAGCTCTATGATAGTTCCTAGCTTGAAACTGTTCCCCTCTTTTTTCCTGTGATTTAGAAATGGTATTCTCCAATTAGTACTCGTGCTAAAACCACACACCACTTTCCCTCCCCACTTCTAGCTGGAGGCACAAAAGGCAAAGATCATAGGTTGAGATAAGAACAACTTACTGGGAACAACAAGGAGATAAGAAAAAGAACAAAAGCTTCTGACAATAAACAGTACCAGACCATTCCATTCACTATGTTTACTCGACCAAAAGGAACCCCTTCTCCCCAGAACAGAGACCCTTTCCCCCCACTCCTGGCAGCGATGTGAGGTGGTATTGAATAACATCTAAGTCCTAACTACACCCCCTCCCAGCTACTGCAAAAAATCAGTCCTGTCCTGACCAAACCCACAACATTATCCACCTCTTCCTTATTCTATGTCATCTACATCATGGTCAGATCCTACACCTTCTAACTATATACATATATATATATATATATATATACACACACAAAAGCACAGGTATCATTTCCATAGTCAATAGCCATCCCTCCAAAGTGTCTGTTGAGTTCATTTAGTCCATGGCTGTGGGTTCTATCCATCCTAGATGTCTTCCAGGGCAGGAGGGCTGGTGTGCTGTCAGCTGGTTGATGCATCAGGAATTCATGACTGGTAAATCTGGAGCACTCCATATTCATTGTCCATGGACGTTATGGCAAACAGTGGCAGTGTCTGTCAGCAACCAATATTATATAATTCAACATTACAGACTGTTTTCAGCCAAAAATCAAATTCTCTTGAGGCACACATTGTGTTTCCCTGTCCCTCTGCATTACCCACCAAGTGTACCCAGGTCATTGAGCAAAAGCAATCCCACAGATGGACCTGCCTTTGCTTGAGGCAGGACTAATCCAAACCTTACCTAACACATTTCTCATATGCACCATGGGAACTTTATCCCCTTGTATGCAATATGGAGGTTTGATTGGACAGGGTCAGCTTGATTGGTGGAGCCCCAGGTGTTAATTAATCAGGTGGCCTTTGGTAAATGTAGATCCCAGTGTTTGAAGGTCTCACCACCCATTGCTTTCAATGTGGTTTTTAACAGCCCATTGTACTGTTCAATTTTCCCAGAGGCTGATGCATGACAGGGAATATGATACACACACTGAATCCCAGTGCTCTCTGGGCCAGGTGTCCATAAGGCTGTTTTTGAAATGAGTCCTGTTGTTTGACTCAGTTCTTTCAGGGCTGCCATATCTCCACAGTACTTGCTTTTCCAGGCCTAGGATGGTGTTCTGGGCAGTTGTATGAGGCACAGGGTGCATCTCCAGCCACCCAATGCTTGCTTCCACCATTGTCAGCACATAGCGCTTGCCCTGGAGGGTCTGCAGGAGTGTGATGTAATTAATCTGCCAATCCCCATATTGATGTTTTGATCATTAGCCCCCAAACTACAGAGGTTTTACCCACTTGGTCGTGCTTGATTGCAGCACATGTTTCACAGCTATGGATAACCTGGGCGATGGTGTCCATGGTCAAGTGCACCCCAGATCATGAACCTATATGTATGTTGCACCTCTTCCCTGATTATCTGAGATGTCTTGGGCACACCAAGATAGATATAATTCATCGTTATGTTGCCACTCCAGATCCGCCTGAGACACTTTAATCTTGGCAGCCCGATCCACCTGTCCATTGTTGTGATATTCTTCAGTAGCCTGACTCTTGGATACATGTGCATCTACATGATGGACTTTCACAGCCAATATCTCTACCCAGGCAGTGATGTCTTGCCACAATTTAGCAGCCCACATGGGTTTCCCTCTGCGCTGCAAATTGGTCTTTTTCCATCGTTCCAGCCACTCCCACAGAGCATTTGTCACCATCCACAAGTCAGTGTAGAGGTAGAGTGCTGGTCACTTCTCTCATTCAGCAATGTCCAAGGCCATCTGGATGGCTTTCAGCTCTGCAACTTGACTCTATCCACCTTGTCCCTCAATAGCTTCTTGCCATGTAGGACCCCATATGGTAGCATACCATTTTTGATGTAGCCCTGCAATATGGCAGGAACCACCATTAAAGACAGCACATCACTTTTCATTATCTGGTAGCTCATATGGTGGGGTTCATCAGCATGTCACCTTTTTATCCTCCTCCTCTGATGATAGTTTGAAATTTTCACCTTTGGGCCGGTTTGTAATGACTTTCAAGATTCCTGGGCAATTAGGGTTTCCTATTTGAGCTCACTTGTGTGATCAGTGACCCACTTACTCCACATAGCATCAGGGGCATGATGTCTGGAAGGGACTTTCCCTTTGAACACGTAGCACAGTACTGGCAGTCAGGGTGCCAGAAGGAGCTGTGCTTCAGTGCCAATTACTTCTAAAGCAGCTCAAACCCCTTCATAAGATGCCAGTATCTCTTTTTCAGCTTGGGTATAACAGGGGATCCTTTGTATCCCTGAATCCAGAACCCCAGGGGCCATTCTTAAGTCTCCCCAGGCACTTTTTGCCAGAGGCTCCAGGAAGGACCATTCTCCCCAGCTGCAATGTAGAGTAATTTTTCACATCTTGTCCTGTCCTGACTGCATGAACAATCTCCTGTTTAATATGTACAAAAACTTGTTGTTGTTCAGGACCCCGCTTAAAATAATTCTTCTTCCGTGTCATGTAACAGGGTTTACAATCTGACTGTAATCTGGAATATGCATCCTCCAAAAAACCACAGCACCTAGGAAAGCTTGTGTTTCCTTCATGGTGGTTGGTGGTAACACAGCTGCTATTTTATTGACCAAGTCCATTGGAACCTGACAGTGTCCATCTTGCACTTTACTCCTAAAACCTGAATTTCCTGGGCAGGTCCCTTGACCTTTCTTTGTTTTATGGCAAAAATGACATTCAGGAGGATTTGAATTATCTTCTCCCCTTTCTCAGAAACTTCCTCTGCTGTGTTGCCCCACACAATGATGTCATCAATGTATTGCAAGTGTTCTGGAGCCTCATCGTTTTCCATTACAGCCTGGATCAGTCCATGGCAAAGAGAGGGGCTGTGTTTCTACCCCTGAGGGAGGTCGGTTCCAGTACTGGATGCCCTTCCAGGTGAAAACAAACTGTGGCCTGCACTCAGAGGAATGGAGAAGAACACATTAGCAATATTGATGGTGGCATACCACTGTCCTTGTTTCAGCCAAGACAGGGTTAATTTTTTGCAGTAGCCAGGAGGGGATGTGGTTAAGAACCGGATGTTATTCGATACCACCTTGCATCATTGCTGGGAATGGAGGGAAAGGGACTCTCTTCTGGGGAGAACCGGTTCCTTCCGGTCAAGAAAATGTGGTGGGGGAGTATTTTTTATTCTTTATCGATGTGGGCTTTTCTATGTAAATTGTTTCTTTATCTTATAATTTTTGTTATTAAATTGTTGCTGTTACAGTTAATTTAAAAAAAAATCTCATTGCTGTTTACAGTAAATTGTTCTTATCTTAACCCATGATTTTTGCCTTTTGTGCCTCCAGCCAGAGGGGGAGGGGGTAGCAAGCAGCAGAATGGTTTTAGTGGGAGAACTAAATAGGATAATATCTTTCCTAAACTACAACAACCACTTTGCTGCCTTGGACATGCTGCTGAAGTCCCAGCATGTCCGGCACAGCAGCACTGAGTGATGGCAAGACCTCATTCAGGCCACAATAGTCCACTGTCCATCTCCACTCTCCACTGGACTTACACACAGGCCATATGGGGCTATTGCAGGGTGAGCAAGTCTTGATGAGACATGGGACATTTCCTCTCTAGTGTGCTCAAGTAATTTGAATCTGTCTGCAGTTTTGGACAGTCTTTCCACAGCCGAGGTGCAGGTTGATAAAGAGAAAAAAAATTATGTTTGTATTGCTGGGGTTGGGTAGTCACCTGAAGAACTTTTTCTTCATTTCATTCTTTCATTCATTCTTCATTTCATCATCCTTCTTTCATTGACCTCAGTGCCAATGAGTTGGTGTACAATGATGGCACAATCCATACAAACTTCCCCCACATGGATTGTGTACACTAGACCTCATCTGGATCTACAGGGGATTGCTTGTTATTTAAATCCATATGGATTACCTCCAGCACAGCTGATTCTCTCAGGTACTGGATAACTTTCTCCATGGTGTTCTACCTGCTTGGGCGCACTACTAGATTATGCTTGAGAGAATACCCTTCCTTCATCTTTCCTTTGTTTGATAGGAGTTGCCTTCAGAGGCTGAGTCTCTGTTCTCTTCCTAATCCCCTTGTCAGTGCCCACATCCCAGGACAGGGATCCCAGTTGCTTGGCTTCACTACCCCCTCATTTCACACCACAGGCTGCAGTATCCCAGCACTGGAGCAGCCGGGTCACCAGGGGCTCGCCAAACTGGCAGCTGAAATCTTTTCACATATCTCACAGCTTACCCAGGGATAGGGATTGGGTGATTATCCCTGGTTTTGCCTCTCCTTCCTGTTGTGAGGGCCCTGCTTCCTCTTCGTTCCTCACTAAGTGAACTGATTTGGTCTTGGATTTCTTCTTCTGTATAGGGGCAGCTGCTGCTGACACAGGTTGCTCCTCTAGTTCAGCTGCAGTTTGAGTGGCCGTGGTGCCTGTTCCTCTGCCTTCCTCCTCCTCCCCCTGAGGGTGCTGTCTAGTGATGAGTGTCTAGTCTGGTAAATAGTAGCCAGGGCCCAGCACACTGCAGTAAGTTGCTTCTCTCTGGGATTGCCACAGCATTCTCCTTGCATATATTCTGTCACTTTATCAGGGTCCTGTAGTTGTTCAGGGGTGAACTCCCAAACCATTGGAGCAGAGAATTTCCCCAAAACCTGGCTCATTTTCTCCCACATTCCATGCTACTCATGAGGTTCCCCCTCAGGGCAGATGCCTGAATCATCTTCCTAGAAATCAATGGGAAGGAACCCCCTTCTCCCCAGAAGAGAGGGAGAGGTCCTTTCCCACACCCCTGGCAATGACATGAGAATAACTTCCAGCCCCTAACCACACCCCCTCCTGGCTACTGCAAAAAATTAACCCTGACCTGGCCAAACCCAGGACATTTGTACATATACAAATGAAGATGGGAAGTGGGAAAGGAGAGCAAGACCTTGACAGTACAGGCCACTAGTTAGAACAAACCTAGAAACCAGAAGATGGAGGGTCAAATCTGTTCTCTAGTAACAACTAGATGGTTTATGCACAATAGCAGTTGAAACTATGAACTTTGTCCTTCAGTATCTGGGGAGTTACATTGTTTAAAAACAGGTTCCCAGCTGAGTATGCTGGTCATTGACTTAGAGGTTTGGCATTTCCAGGAAAGAGCTGGGTTGACATCAGTACTCAATGCCAAGGAAAGGTACCCAGCTCAGATTGCTAGGACAGTAAGTACATGTGCACAGGGATCTGGAGGCCAAATGTCTCCACAGAATTTCTTCTGATGGTTCACCTGCTCCACGTGAAACATAAAACCACAGATCATGGTCCTGGAAGGGCCTTTGAGAGGCTGGCTAGTCCATTCCCATTGCTCTGCCCATATCAACTATGCTTTTGTTCTCTTCACATATTTCCTACTCTCAAAGATTTCCAGTGATGAACAGAATGGCAAAATACAGCATAGGAAGATGAACCACCACTCTTCTTTGACACTGTTTAATTTAAGAATAAACAAACTAGGCACTTTCTTTGATTATAGGTTAATTTTAAAAGGCACATGGTCTAATATTACACCATTCTTAATGCTGGCAAATATTTGATAGAGTGCTTCAGTAACTCATATTGGAAAAAACAGTGATATGGAACTTGCAGAGGAAGACACTTGCTAGGCATCATAAATTAAAGATAAATAACACCCCACAGCCTCTGAGTTGAAAGAAGGACGCTCTCATGTCAGAGATCAATGTCCACATTTACCATGTTTTACAACGCTCTGTGAATCACAGTCCAGAGCACACAAATGCATTTCACAGAAGGCACAGGAGGGTTGTGTGATTTCTCAGTGCCTCTCCAATAAAGCTCTTGCAATATTGAGCACAAAGGTAAGTTAAAACATGTTATGTTTGTATAGAAGTACATATTGATAGGTGCAAGAAGATAGTTATTTAAATGATAATATGAAATGTATTGAAAACAGAAGAAATAGCTAAATATAAGTCAAAGCATGTATGTTCATTGCAGCACCCTGTAATTAAACCTCCAGTGCACGTTATTCCTACAACCAGGGAAGAGGACAAGTGTCAGCGATGAGGAGTCACCATGACTGAAGACTGACAGGACGAGGAAAGTGGACCATGATCACTCCTCCCAGGACAAGCCTGAACCTTGCAATTTGAAAGGAAGATGGTGATGGAAAGCCTGTGGCTCGAAGCAATCCTGCCATGCTCACCAATCTGAAAACAGTTCCCTGTGAGGGGAGTACAGAGGAACAAATGCTGTATATGTAAGACCACTTACGTGTAGGAAGCCCTATTGATGAACAAATCACATCTTCACAAACAAACCTGCCAAAAAGTCCTCTTGCTGTTTTGTAAATGCAATCAGTCTATGACATGATGGAAATGTTTTTGCACAACACACTTTGTAACAGTGTCAGAATGCTTTCATTGACAATTATGATTTTTACCACCCTGATATTCTAATGCAAAACATGTTTTGGTACTGTGAAGATATGATGGTTTGTATTTTCCTGTCTATTCCATAGCAGTTAATGATGGATAGACAACCTCCTGCTCAAATTTTGAACTACCAGTAGTGCATGGAAACTACTTCTTGGTACCCTGCTTTTCTGCTTTGAGCTTACTACTCCCTCTGCAGTAAACCTTGCAAGTCCTTGAAGGAATGTCAGGAGGGACATCCTGTAGTAGTTATGGTTCCCATGCAATTCACATTAGGACAATTTGGCTACAGGTGCTCAGTACCTCTTGTCACTCAGAGGTGAGGAATTCCCAACAGCTTCAGCAAAATTCATCCAACTTTTCTGAATTCTTTATCAATACAGCCAAGATTATTCTTTTGAAAACACCAATGACTAGACACATACTCCATACACTTCTCATCAGTAACAGATTTTGCATTTAGATTTCATCACTGGTGAAGCAGAGGGAAATGTGAAATTAAGAGCCCTTTCTGCCAAATTTCCTCTATGTCAGCTTCTTCACATACACACCACCTCCAGCTTCTGGTGGCAAGTCACATCTTCATAGCAGTTGTGTTTCCAGCACCTGTTACTGAGGAGGAGGTAACCTGACAGCCTGCCAAGGTTCCTCTGAGTTGCAGCCCTGACCTACAACATATTGCAATTGCTCTCCCCAGTTTAGTTTTTTGTTTGGAAACTTGCTGAGAGTGCAAGACAGCCCATTGTCCAGGTCATTAATACAGACATTAATCACTATCGACCTATCAGTATGCATCGCTGAAGGATGCCCCTAGGAACTAGTTCCCTGTTGGACTTCATATTGTTAATATGAACCCTTCAGCCCAACCATCCAGCTTGTTCTTCACTCTCTTCACACTCCACTTATCTAGTCCAAATCTCACCAACTTGCCTACAAGTAGACTGTGGGAGGTCATGTCAAAAGCTTTGATAAAGCCAATGCTACAATCAATCAATACAACACCAAGTGCTCTCCTGTTGGTCACACAGGCTGTTGTCTCTTTGTAGAAAGTAATCAGGTTGGTCAGGTAAATCCTTACTGGCTCCTCCCAGTCACTTCTTTGTCTTTCATGTGCTTCAAAATAGCTTCCAAGAGGATGTGCTGTCCAGTCTTCCCAGGGACTAAGTTGAGGCTGACCAGCTGATTGTTGCCTGGATCCTTCTTCTTGCCATTCTTGATGATGGGTATGATGACATTTGTCTTTTTTCAATCAGTAGGAACCTTTCCCAATCACCAGTATCTTTCAAAGATGACAGAATCCAATCTTGAAATTATATTGGCAAGTACCCTTGGCATCCTTAAATGCACCCCTTCTGGCCCCATGTGTAGACCTAATTCAGCTGCCATTTTAAAGATGTCTGCTCCAAGAAGGGGTGAAACATCCCCTCACACCAACTTACATTAATGACATTATTTCCATTACCTAGGTTGGAAGACTGAAATGAGACTTGTGTGGAAGAACCTGTAGTGGAGATGTCTGATGTGTTCAGACAAACCCTGCTCATAGTGTGTGCAAATCCTGTTTATTATTCCCAGCAACTGCCACTCCCCATCCTGGTGTTTTCCAGGTGTGTCAGGTTCTGGCTCCTTATGAAGCTCGTGAAGACTGATATGAAAACCCACAGTTTGAGGAGATAGTGTTCTCACTGTAAGGCCATAGCATATGCTCTCTGACTGAGAGGAAGATGGCAGCAGTACAAACTAACAAGACATCACCCTGCTTCTTATGTGACTGTTTGCTTCTCAGTGTCTTTGTTACCATACCTTGACATGGCTGCAGGCTCCTGTGGAGGAAAATGGTGGCACCTTGCTGATTCTAGGAACAAGAAACAGATATACACACAAAACACCAAACCCAACAAAACTTATGTTGCTATATAGACTGCTGATAATGATGTGAGACTAGCAAGCCATGCAGCATTTCTGTCCACACAAGCATGGTTCTGTTTCTTTTTTCCTGCTTGCTGTGTTTAATAACACAAACTCTGTGTGGCATCTAGCACAACCAAGGCTCCAGCTCTGTCAGGAACTGTTAGAAACTAATTCAACAAATATCAGGATCTTATAATGACTCTGATGTTCTAAATACTCAAAACCTGAACACCTGGAATCAGGTAATAACAGGAGAATCTCCACTTCCATTTAAAAAGAAATCTAGTCTTTGCAGAGAGAAGCAAGAACTACTGACTTAGAAAACAATGGGCTAATTCAACTCGCTAAAGAGGCAGAGAAGTATTTGCTCTGTGTTAGTTTTCTGCCAGTTTAATAAACTGAACAAATCCCAGAACTGGTGCAGAAGTAGCAGCACAGACACACAAGTAGTTTTAGGAGGGACATACAACTGCATGTATCAGCAGCAACAAGATGAACTCAAGACACCTCACTCAAATTCACCATAAAAACAGAGCAAGTAGAGAATAGCAAGAATATCTGAAGAGTCAGTTCAGGGACTTCATGAACTGGAAGATGACTCAGATAGACATTTTTAATAACCACTGAGAAATCTGCCCTCTGTGAGTTTGGCTAATCCCTTTTGAATCTCATGGCTCTGGTGTTCATGGCATCCTGGAGCCATCCACTTCTCACATTATCAAGCTGTGCATAAGATGCATGAGCTACTTTTATTTGTTTAAAGCTACTACACCCATATGGATCCTCTGTTGTCAGACACATTGACAGCTTCTCTTGTTTCCCCATATTATTCATGATTTTATCATGTTTGTCATCTCCCCTCACCCATCATCTCTGGTCACACCTGCCCACATTACTTACACCCTGCTGCCTTGGAACTAAACAGCCTTTCTATCATGTAGAATAGAGGAGGATACCACTCTCCAGTTATAGTCTTCCAGGTAAGAAGGAGACCACTGCTTCCCTCCCAGCTTTAACCCACCCTGCTATCCATCCTGCCCACAAGTAGAGCAGCCTTGTCCAACCCACTCTACGCAAGGACACACTACCAGCAGTTTAACCTCCAGTGTGCCTCCTCCTCTACTCCCCTGTGCCTCCGCCCCCTCTTCCCATTCCAGCCTCTGTGTCATTTCCCCCTTCTCAGTTCCTTTTACTCCTCAGGGTGAATTGGGCTTCCCTACCTTGCTCTCACCTTTCCAGACAGTTGTATATTTTTTGTTCAGCACCTCCCCAGCCCAGACATGAGCTGGAGCTGCCTCCTCACCTTGTTATATCATTCATTCCACTTGTCCCTTTCTGTCCTTTTGTCTGCAGCTTCCACTGACTGCACTATGTCCCCATCAATAAAAACATCAAAGAAAAAAAATCGCTTTCTCTTATAGCAGCCAGAGCTTCCTTAGTTTTCCTCTACATCATTTCCTTTCCCTGAACATAAATTTCTAAGTCTCTAACCTCACACCACTATGCTTTTTTCTTCAAGATATCAGCCTGGGCAGTGACAGCCCTTGTTACCACAGGCACTGTACCACCATTTGCAGCCATGCTGCTTCTGCACCACACACAGCAGGCAGGCTGTCTCCCACTTGGATCCAGAGGTCTGACATTTGTCATTCCCCAGTGTTCCATTCACTGTCTCTTCCTCACACTGCAGACCCCACCTGACAGCTGGTTCACTTGTCCCCTTGGTGAAGGGCTTCTTTCTCCCCCTTTATCAGCTCAGCTCAGTTTGTTTCTGCCTATGTACCTCCATCACTCAGGCTGAGTGAGCCAGGACTTTACTTTGTGCCTTGTGCTTTCCCTCCAGCAGCAGTTCACTGTGCCAGTGCTGCTGGCATCTGGTGGCACAGGAGTCTCTCACAGTCCTTAGCGCAGTCCTTGGCATTCTGCTGCTGGTCGCACTACTGCATGATGAGGACTCACCAAAGCCTGAGGCATGGTTGCAATGCTTGTCTCTTGGCTTGGAAGGACAGGTGCTGGGTTTCCAAAACCCAAAGCAGGGTGCCAGCACCACTGGTAGGAAACTCTTTTGCCAGATGTCCTCACAATGACTGCTGAGCAGCTCCTCTGTGTGCCAGGAAAGATCCTGCACAGCCTGCTGCAGCCAGCAGATGCTGCTGACCACAGTGACCAGGTCACACAAGTAGTGTGATTCATGCAGATGGTACGAGGGATACACCAAGGAGAGGGCCTACCATGGGGATACACATTCCCTCTTCTGTCCATTCTCATCTCATCCTCTCTGAATGTTCTCCCCTGGAGCCCATGAGTGCCCAAACTTCCATCTTCTTAATGATGGGGGCTGAACTGTGAATACTTTCAGCTGTTTTGACTGTGGAAACCGATGTGGACCACAGCAAGGGAAATTATGTCTGAGGAAGGATGCCAAATATATAACAATACTTTCCCAGCATCTCTTCAGGTTCTTCTTTAGTCAGAGGAGACATGGTTGTGATCCACTGGCAGCCACTGACAGAACTTACTTCCTCCTTTTGTTTCATGCTTTTTTGAAACACTTGGGAACCTTTGGTGCCAATATCATGCTGCAGCAATGAGTTTCACCATAAAACATATAAAAAAGTAGCCAAGCACAGTCCAATTCCTCTTCCAACAGAGCAAATTCAAGAAGCACATGAAAGACATGTACAAAATGTCAATGTACAAAACTCCTAGCAAGGTTGGAGCACTTGCTGAAAAAAAAAATCGATCTTTTTTTAAAAAAAAATCCATTTCATCTTCCAGTTATACCCAAACACACTATTGCTGGATGAGTATCAAGAACTGGCATTGTATTAGCAAACCTCCCTCATATCAGTTTGGAAATTAGAAATAGCAGCTGTTCAGTGGAGAACCAAAACCCACTGAATGTGGCTGCACTGCAGAGCAGCACATGGAGCATGTCTCTGCTGCTTGCACGCTGGCATGCAGGTGGAGTGTCAGGAAGGCAAATACTTTCCCCAGTGAGAATGACTACGCAGCCCTTCTCAGCTTCAGTTTGCCAGCAAACAAGGTCTTGTTCCTTCTGTATCTTCTTGTGAGCTTGGATTTTAGCTGTAACCTAGAGAATTCACTCAAAGTGCTGACGTTTCATTCAAAACTAGGGTATTTCAGGCTGTGCTATGGGAAACCAGGATTAATGAGTGATACTTAAACTCAGTATCACAGCAAGGAAAATACAAAGTATTACAAGCCAAACAACCTGACGCTTGAATCATTTTCCTTTGGCGTTGTCTGAAATAAAACGGCGCTAGAGAGACAACTTTAGCTAAAGACACACTGGCCAAAGGGGACAATAGGTTCCGAGCATGTCATGTCTTGCTGCCTGGCCAGGAGGCTGGAATTCCTCACCAGCCTCTGACCATGTCTGCTGTGGACTCAGCTGGGCAAGGGCAGCACGATGATGTACAGAGCACCGAGCCACGCTCCCGTGTCCCTCATCGTATCACGCGCCCGGCCCGCAGCCCCGGGACTCCGTTTACCGCTCAGGTACACCGTGAGCAGCTTTTCCCGGTTAGTGCTGCGGGGTCTCTTGTCTCTGATCCCGTCTCGGCATCTCCGGGCTGCCCATACCAGCGGTGGAAACAGACACAGCTGGATTGAACACCAAGTCCCAGACTTTCCCAGAGATGGTACCGACGGAGGGATGCAAGGATGGGAGAGGACAGAACCTGGCACGGGGCTCTGCCCTGTTTTTACAGAGCCGGGACTGGCACTGCCCGCCCCGCCACCAAAGCCTCGAGGCAGTGGCAGCCCCGGGCCGTGGCTGGTGAGGGGGTTGTCCGGTGGGCTCTGGAGCACGAACCCCCCACGGGTTCGGCGCCGCATCCAGCTCCGCCCCACTGAGCTCCCCCCTCGGGCCCTTCGGAAGGTTTTCCCTCTCTGCCCCGACCCCCCGACCGCGTCCCGACCCCCCCAAAATGGCGGCCGCTGCCTCCCCGCCCTCTCCAGGGCCGGGGGCGGACGCCGTGAAACTATACGGCCGCCGGGCCGGGCCGGCAGCCCCCGCCCCGCTGCCGCTGACGTCAAGCACCGCCCGGTACGGTGTCCCTCCCCTCATTGTCAGCGCCCGCATCCGCCGCCCGAGCCCCGGAGCCCCCCGCGGGCTGCGGCTGCCCAAGCTCGGGCTGGGAGGGAGGGAGGTGCGGCCGCTCCTGCTGCCCAGGTAGGCAGAGGTGGGCGATGAAAGGTCGGGCGGGGGGGTGCTGCAGACTGGCGGGGCGGGGAGGAATTTGAGGCATCCGCTTTGTCTTCGACCGCCGCCGCCTTCCCGTCCCTTCCCGGGCGGGCGACCGGGTGCCGCAGGGCCGGGTCGCCC